>JBDNDU010000240.1:0-27235 GCA_039764185.1 Tamarix austromongolica | reverse complement strand
TGCATTTGCCTTCCTCTTCCTCTTTGTTGCTATTGATGGTGGCTAATTATTTGAATTTCGTTTCTCTCATGGTTTTTTTTTTTTTTTTTTGCCTTTTTCTCAAACATCA
Source organism: Tamarix austromongolica (assembly GCA_039764185.1). Classification (NCBI taxonomy): domain Eukaryota; kingdom Viridiplantae; phylum Streptophyta; class Magnoliopsida; order Caryophyllales; family Tamaricaceae; genus Tamarix; species Tamarix austromongolica. The sequence goes on along the minus strand of JBDNDU010000240.1, from coordinate 27,126 downwards.
GGCGATTAATAAAAGTTTGTCTTGCTTGGCCGATGTTATATTTGCTCTTGCAAAGAAGGATGACCACGTTCCTTTTAGGAATTCAAAGCTCACTTATCTACTCCAGGTGGGCATTTCATCACCGATCTATAGGATTATATAGTCCACTTTTTCTTTTCCATGTACTCATGGAGTATATTTGGTTTCCAGTAACTAGGGATGACAGGAGATTTTAGGGCTATGCTCTCCTTGATTTCACCTTGCCCTATATCCCTTGTGCCTCCGGTTATTTATGTGTGTACTTTAATAAAAGCTGAGAGGCAATTCATTTGAAATATTTGCATGGGAGACAGACATGAAATAGCGCCTTAGGTCTTGTCATTGGATTGAAGTCTTGTTTTAATGTTTAGGTCATGTCATTAGGTTCTATTTTTTGATGTCTGATCAAACGGTGCTTCCTTCATATTTGTTGTGTTAACAGCCTTGCTTAGGTGGGGACTCCAAGACCTTAATGTTTGTCAACGTCTCCCCTGATCCTTCGTCAGTTGGTGAGTCACTGTGCTCACTTCGGTTTGCTTCCAGAGTCAATTCTTGTGAGATTGGAATTCCTCGACGACAGACAGCCACACAGCGATCTGCAGATTCTCGCTTGAGCTATGGCTGAAATCACGCTCGGCGGATGTTTTACTGAGGTTCTGGTGGCGGTAGTATTTTTCACAGTTTTCATTTGTATTAGATTTGTTACCATCTGGTGTATGGTTTGTATTGTGTATAATAATTTGACGAGGGTCCGTTCTAAGTGGGCTATTATAATCCTATAGCCGATAGATTAATCTCACAGGTTGATCAGAATTTGTATTTTCCATGTGTTGTAAGCAAGCGCTCCATGCTTGCCAGAGTGTGGCATTGCTGATAGACTTGAGATGCTGCAAGTCATGTTTTATTGACATCACCATTCATACCCAGATTCGTTAAAAACCATGATTTATTGACATCACCATTTATATTATGTCCTTTGCGTAGTTGCGTGTGGCTAACGATGTGGTACACAAGCATTGAAATCGCATGCATATTTCGGTTCTGGTATGCAGAAAATATTGTAAAGGGATGAGGACACCATATATTTCACCAGGTAACGGTTTTTGTTGGTCACACGTTTACTTTATAATCATTTTGCTCTTTTTTTGTTTGTTGTCGTAGCACCTTTAATGGATTCCAATATGCATCTAGTTGATTTATTTGGTAAGAGCAACTCTGTTGGGCTAGTTGAGAATATTATAAATGATGCTATAAAAAAATTAAAAAAGGCATCTATTTATGGTAACCATTGAACCTGCAAAACGGGAAGAAAACATGGGACTGATAAATGAGAGATGTCACAGGCGCATTGTCCTAGCCTCCACGCTCTTTGGAATCCGCAACCAAGTAGAGAGAGAGAGAGAGTTACAAATAAAGAAGATAAAAATGATTAAATGGCTTTGATTTCACTTTTGTCACCATCTTTCTCATGCTCTGTACCACTCTCACCATTTATCTCCTCCTTCCCTCCTTTTTCCAATGCCCTTTCCCTAAATTTCTTGTAGATATCCCCACGATAATACTCACGAGTTCTGACAACCAAAATAATGAGAACGAGAGCACCAAAAACATTAGTACAAGCCAGGACCAAGAACGAGGACCTAAAACACTGCTTCCCGATACAAGTCAGCTCCTTTGCCGTCGATCTACTCATACCCTTCTCAACCAACTGCTTCATCGCCTCTCGATCATACAATTTCCCAACGACGTGCACATTGAGAATGTACGACCCCAGAGGGCTAGCCAGTTGGCCACAGTTGAAAAGGGTGGAGTAATACTTCAATCCAAATAGCTCGGAAATAACCGTGAACAGCAAAGTAAGCTGCGCTCCAAAGGCAAAGCCGATCAACAGAGATGCAAGGTATACGGAGCCAGGGAAAGGAAGGGCAACGAGGAGGTCACCGACTGCGGATATGAGAAGGGCAAGCGACATGATTAGCGGGCGTGGAACTTTGTACCTCAAAAGGACAATCTCGGAGACGAAACCAGCGAAGACTCGGCCGAAATAGTTCCAAATGCTGATTAATGAGACGAATGTGCTTATGGTCTTGGTACGATACCCTAACGATTCCCCAATCTGTCCCATGTTATCGACAGCAGTTAGGGTACATCCTAAGCCGCATAAAGTAGCCAAGAACAGAATCAGCATATCAACACTCAACAGTGCTTGTAAGATCGTATAATCCTCGCCTCTCTCGGGCTTATTCCATACGTCTTTCCAGCACGAAACCTTGCCCGAATCCTCAGCAGTCTTTGCGAGCTCTGCCCCAGGCCCGGGGCTACCCTCGATAGCAATGCTACCCGGAGGATCCGGAAGCTGATTTCTTAGCTTCCAATCAAAGTATTCTTCTCTTATAGCTACGAAAAGGGGCAAGAAGAGCCAGAAACAAACTAAGGCAGCGCTTCCAACGTAAGCCACATGAGAGAATCGAACGGTTCTCTGAGCTATAGTCAGTCCCATAGCACACAATGCTAAAGCAATAGAAATGTAAAGGTAATGGTAAAAAACCTTAATCTCTCTAGGATGCCTAGAAACCTTCATTACTCTCATCGTAAACATGAAGAGAATAGAAAGAGCAGCAGGTAACCAAGCGATCAAAAGGATCATAGATTTCGCATCATCGCCATAAATAGCAAGATAAAGCTGCGTAAAAACAGCACCACTCAAACCAACATAACCTTTCAATAGACCCAGCATCATTCCTCTACCTTCAGGGAAGTTCTTAACACAGGTGACGAGCGAGCCGGTGTTGGCGAAATTCTGTGAATTTGCACCGATGCAAATGTAGGCACACATTTGCCAAACCTTTGGCCTCGAGATTCGTTCGGTGACGGCTAACCAAACTAAGAAGTACCCAGCAAAATTCATGAGAGATCCAATCAATAAGACGAACCAAACTGGGGTTACCTCCGCTATCAGACCTGATAATACCCCGACGTTTGCGCCGAGGTCTTTAAATGTGCCCATCAAATTGAGGGTCGACTGATCGTAGCCCAGTGTTGCTTTTATCTGCTTGGAGTACACCCCGAAGAGGTAAGTTGCGCCGGCGCCGGCCATAATCAGGAATGCGCCGAACATCATGAACCATCTTCCGACTAGTAACTGGAGAGCAAAGCCGTCGCATCGGGCGACGGACGTGGTTTTTGCCGCCATAATAGATGCGGCCGCGCTCACGGATCTAGCTTTAGAACTTTGAGTGCTCTCTAACTCGGGGGGTTCGGCCCATTGGAGGCTCTTACATGACGGAGAGGGAATGGAGATCAGACGAGAAACTGATGCCGAAGTGCTGTGGCCAACGAGGAGTCAAGTGTACTGAGGAAGTGTGACTTTTTAAAGATACGAATGTAAGACGATGAAAGAAACGTTGAATAACGCGCCGAATATATCTAATTTTTTTTATTATCGTGCATTACTACATCAACGTCACGAGCAACGAAAACGATGAATCCGTCAACAAGAGGCCGAAAGAGACGAGAATTCTTTTATGAAATACTCAAGACATGTGACCCACTACAAACAAGGTAAATTGCTGTTGATGATAACGATTCATCTAATGCTAATCAATCTATTTATGTCTGTGGTTGTTGTCAATCTTGTTAGGCGAGTGGATATTAATTAAATAACGCCGTCTTAATAAGTAATCGACCTCTCTTAACCCGCGGCACTTTTTACGCCTCTTTCCGCGAACCACTCGTCACTGCGTATAGGCATTGGATTGAACAACCGCTGTGTAATAAAATGATTTAAAATTATCAGATATAATCGCTGCCTATATTATAATAATATAGAAGAAAATACACGTAAGATACATATTTAAGCTAAAAATTAATTAAAATAGTTTGTTATTATTTTAAATATTTTCAGATAAAATCTAACAACTTTAGATATAATTAACCATTAAAATTAACTTTCTTTACAACACATCTATCTTAAATATCCTAAACTTGTTATTATCCATCTAAAATATCTTTAATAAAGTGAGAACATTTCTTTTGGCCTTATAAGGCTGTCGATCCAATCCTCCACCTTTTTCCTTTATAATATTAATATTTGTTCACCTTTATTACCTTAATATAAGCTTTTAATCAAAACTTATTTTTTTCCCCTAAATTTTAATTTTTAGCTCTTTATTATTTTTTACTAACAGTACAAGAAATATCATGTTTACCTACAGATAAATGTGCAGATAAGATAAGATGCTGATGTGCCATGCGTAATCCTTTATTTTAAATATAAATATGATATGGCTTCGTCCGACAGCTGACGTGGGCAGAGAGGCGTGGTCCCGCATAGGAAACACTAACCCCGGAAACTAAAAAAAATAATTGGTGGTCTATCAAAATAATTAAAGTTAGTTAATTAATTTATTATTTAATTATATATATATATATATAATATTATTTATATATTTATGTATAATTAGATGTATATATTAATATAATTATATATACATAATATTTTATATTTAGAATTAAATATTTTAAGATTATTTTAATTTTTATTCAATTAGTTTCTCTTAGATAGATTACAAAGAAATTTCTTCCAATTATAGATATTATATAAAAATTTGCAATAACTGAAAAAGTTGGATATATAAAAAAAAAAGATTTGTGATATATTAAATATATAAAATTTTAGATCTAATAATAGATAATTTATCTTGTATTTAAAATTATAGAATAAGTCATAAATAAAAAAATATTGGATAAATAATTATTTAATATAAAAATAATAAATTGATCAAATTTTAATTAATATGATTAGATGATTTAATTTAAAATTTAAATTATAGTATATTCAATTGGTAATTTTAAATTTAAAATAATATTTCATTATTTAATTAAAATAATAATTGAAAAATATAAATTAATTATATTAAATACTCTCATTTTAAATTATACATACATACATAATTATATACAATAAAAATTTATAAAAAAATAAATAATATTTAGAATATATATATATAATTTGTTAAACTAAATATTTTATATATTTTCAGATTACATATTCAATTTAATCAATATTTTGATTAATCATATTAGTTATTTAATTTTAAAAAATATAAATTAATTATTTAATTTTTTAGACCAAATCAGTTCCATTATTTTACAACACTTTATTTTCCGACCGAAGTCACGATCTTTCAGATAAAAGCTTGTTTGGAGTTACTAATAAAAAGTAATTATTATAAATAATTATTTATTTTAAAAATTTTGTAGCCTAATTTTTTTAAAAATAAATAGTTATTTTAGATAATTTATTTTAATAAATAATTTCAAAGAAGAGCTAAATCATCTGTGAAAACTTTGCAAGAAGCATACCGTATTTCATTCTTCTCTGAATCTCCGTCTTTTTACCTTTTTAGTGTTGCAACTAGCAACTTATCCACCACCGACGAGCGCCTTGCCCCCATTCCTCTCTACCTGCCTTGACGTCTACCACCCCGCCTCACCAACCTGCGTCCCCTCCTCGTCGTAGCCAACCATTCGGCCAACTAGGCCACTGTTCTGCTCTGGCATTCGTCGACGAATCAGATTCTAATCGTTTTTATATTTTTCGTTAGATGAATCAGCTTTCAAACGCTATTTAAAGTTTTTTTTTTTTTTTTTTAATGGCTACCTTACTTTTGATTTGTTAATTAGTTTATCTATGTTTACTTGTGTTTCTGTTTTTCTTTTGATTTGAATTACTTAATTGCTGTAACTTCATATGCGTAGAGACAAAAATAGTAGAGACTGACAGACCAAACCAGAGCACTGAGGTGGGATTTCACGGGCATTACTGCATTAACGTCACGAGCAACGAAAACGGTCGATTGGTCAACATGAGGTTGAAAGAGACAATTATTTTATTAGAGTTTCCTTTTAACATTATCCGCTTCAAATTATAGTTGATTTATTCTTTTACTATATTTTCAACCGTGTAATAGTGTGTAATTAGTTGATTAAAAAAATTATGAATTTAAAAAAAGAAGAAATAAAGTATTTGTTTATGAGTGATAAAATTACACGATTAAATCTTTTTAAATACATTCTTAAATATAACATTTGTTGTTGAATTATTTTTATAAATATATCATCACATATTAAAATTTTTAAACCTATACGATTTGTGATATGAAAAACTGCGATATATAATTGATCATAATAAATTGTAGTTTTTTTTTAAAACAAACCAACATTACTAAGAGATTGATCTTGACTTTTCTTGATTGTCATGACATAAGAATTTTAAAAATAGAAATTGTCTTTGATTGAACTTGAAAGACAGTCTCGAGTCAGATGCCATTTTAAAAATATTCTTGATAATAATACTTGATGACCACCATTACTTTCACCTAAGATCCTTGCTTCCAAGATATGATATCCAAGCCTTAGGATGATCATCTTATAGGCAATGTGAATGATTAATATTCCTCAACAATATAACAGGTGTATCTATCTTTAAATTCAACACATGGTTTGATACACTGGATCACTTAATTCCATTTAAAAATTTTAGAGTGTGTAGATCTTGTAATAAATTGTTATTTGCATCTGATTTGCATGTTGTATCAAAACTGAAATATATGTTCTCTTCAGCATATTTAATTGACAACATGTATTCATTGATAGACTCTACAATATCAAGAGTTGGTGCTAGTATAGATCTTCCTTCAAAATAAGCATCATCAGTGATATGTCCATTGAATTCTGGATACGTGCTTTCCACAATAGTTGCAATAGGGTCTTTAATTTTTTTATTATTAGAAGTTCATATGGAATTTTTATTATTGCATGACCATCATTACTCCCTTCAATTGTTCCATCTCCTATGCTTGCGATCCATTCAGAAAATTGCTTCAACTCAAGACATTCATCAACCAAGCTTAGTTTTTGTAACCTCGTGTTCTTTGTTAATCGTAACACCTTATAAAATTTATATAAGTACGAAGAGTTCACAGTTGTATGAATAATATTTTGTCTATTACTTTTAGGAATGACAGATAATAATTGTCTAAAATTTCCACCAATAATAACTGTCTTACCTCCGAATGACTTCTCAAGGTTGAAATCATTGGTGAATCGTATCTCTCATGATTTTATCCAAATCTTCAAAGTAATACCTGTGCATCATTGATGAAGAATTTGCACCCTATGATCAATTCAGCTAGTGGACTACCTTATTTGATGTTACATGTTGAATCTTCGTTCAAATTTATAGGTATTTTGAATCGAGAATGAGTTTTCCTTTCGTTTGGTAATAAAAGAGAAGTAATTTCACTTGATATCACATTTAACACAATATCTCCTTCAGATCTTATAGCTGCTGATCCATATAAATGTCTTTCTTGCACCTTCGTATCCATAAACAAAAAACAATCTAGCTACATCATACTTAGTTTCCTCCATCATGGTGTCATACACGTCTCGTTGTTCTAAGGTCATATGAGATAGATGTTTGTTAAGTTCTTCTTTCAATGTTGACCAATCATAACAAATTTCCTCATGCATCAATGTGTTTCCTACTGTTTCAAAAAACTCATTGGGTGGGAATGGTATTGCTTCAAATTCTCGTAAGCTTTTACCATAGTTTCGCAACAAATTTTTAACCTCTACCAACCCATAATTTATGATATCATCAACTTCCAAATGAAGCTCTAGAAATTAATTTAAAATATTATACAAATGTAGGAATTGTATTATAAATTTATAATATTTAATTCATGATAATATAAAACTGATGAATAAGGGAAGTTAACTTTGTGATGTAACCTTAAATGTTGTTTGTATACAATGTCATTAGTCTTTTAAATCTAACAATTATCCCAAACAACTTTTGGCCTTATTAGTGACTTCGATGCCAATAATGTGGAAAATAATCTTCTTAAAGAAGATGCAAAAGCCTAATGAATTACCTCAATAACACCATCAATTTATTCTTTATTATCATCTAACAAACCTAGGGCATAGCAAGCATCACGATATGATGAATGTTGTTCACAATTAATGCATCTTATTTTATCATAACTTCTAGGTCCACGAAAAACATTAAGAAAACATCTTAAATAGTATAACTCACCAGTAATAGGAGGGATATAGAAAATGAGTCCAATATAGAACTACTTCTACCTTGGTTTCCACTCTCTATTATACTTATCCCAAATGAATTTTGTTGGAAATTATGAATAATTTAACTCCCTTACTTCCGGATAGTGGTTATTTGCCTTCATCTAAGCCATAAACATGATTTGTTTAATTGATAACTGATCCAAAACATCATTGATTGGATTATAGTAAGAGAAAATAACACTTTGTTGATTTGGAAGATGAAAGACTAACATTTCAATCGGTGGATTCCTGAATTGAATATCATATTTGAATATCCACCATGACGATATATATCTATAATCATACTAAATCAGAACTTTGTCTGCATTTTTTGCTACATCACCGTTTGTTATACTTTTATAAAAGGATGCAGTAACATGATCATGGATTTTGTTGACATATTTAAATAAATACTTGATAGAGTGTGCTTGATTGCACCATTCAACATTAATATGAGCACTATACTTGAGCAAAAAATAACAATTATGAGGAAAAAAAATCTATTATTAAAAGGAACTCCATTCTCCTCCATTTTTATCCCATTATCTCATCTCTTGTACACAGGATACCCATCATCATCAACGGTTATTGATTTAATGATTTTTTTTGGAAAAATGCTTAGTACAACGACCATCTGACATGTAAGGGGAGTTTCTTCTAGTAGCACCATATGGTTCATGTACCATATAATCTTGAACTGCTTTGTAATATGTCGGATCGATGTTGCTATCTAGAATTTTAGCTGAAATGATTTTGTCAATATCATTCCTCATTAGACACTTATCTTACGATGAAAGAAATAACAATATATGTGCATGTGACAACCCATGCTTTTGGAATTTAATTGTATATATAACTACAGTTAAAATAACATATAGAACTATGTTAACAAATTACACAGTAATTTAATGTGTAATCAAATTTAAAAAGAAAAATTGAAATCTTACTTGATTTAACTATTCCGAATATCTTTATCATGTAAAGATTTTTTATAAGACAATCCAACTTCAATTTAAATACACGACTAATAATTTCTAAGTGATTATCAGCCTTGAGACCTCTTTTTTCAATATAACGAACTATTTCTAGCCATTTTGAATTTCTAGTAAATGTGATGAAAAGATCAGGATAACCAACTCATCTATAAATCACTATAGAGTCTTGATAGTTCTGAATGATATATCTAGTACCACTAGTGAATGATGAAGGTAGAATAAATCATTTTCCTTGTATGTATGGATCTGTCTAGCCCCTTAATATTGCATATGTTAGTCCACTATATAATTCACAACATAGTTGTTTCTGATGTAACTGAATGTATGTCAATCTAGAAGTAACTATAATATATGCATCAACAATAAATTGTTGGAGAAGTCTCATAGAAGATAAAATAACCGATAACACAAAAATTGGTGTGACCGTAGCCGGCATGCAATTTAAACCCTCTTGTTGTCAATTGTAGCACTGGTAAATAAGGGTATCGTTCTAGGCCGGGGATTGAGAACTTCACCTTTATTTTGCTAGTATTTTTAGTGTGTTTTTATTTTTAGTGTTTTTGTATTTTTTCTTTTAGTTTTGTTTTAGATTTTCTTAGGATTTTTTGTGTGTTTTGTTATTAACCTTTTCCTTTGAAGTATTAGTGTTTTCAGGTGGCTATGAAAGAATCCTTTGGTTATGGACAACTTTGCTCGAATCTTAACGCAAGAGTAAATGAGGAAAGTATGAGTAGTCTTGAAGATAAACTTAACAAACTCACTGCTCTTGTTTTGCAGGTAGCTGAAGCTACTAGAGTTATTAATACAAGTGGAGTGTATCATACGCAAGGAAATCCATATGCTTACCATTCACAAACTATTAGAGGCGGAGGATGGACACAATCCGGTGCTTAGTCTTTCAATGGTTTTCAAGGACATGATCCCTATACAAGCACATACTATTCGGGAATGAGGCATCAACCCAACTTTGGATGGGAGATGAATGATCAGTATCAAGTGCCATATCAAGACCCTTACACACGCGAATATGAAGCTTCAAAATATTACCAATATCCTCAATAAGAATCTTCTCCAGTTTCAGAGCCCTCAAGTTCAGAAAAAATGGATAAGCATTTTGAAGTAATGACAAACAGCCTAAATCAACTGATGCAAAGTCAGATTAGACAAAATGAAAGGGTGTCAGTGCTAGAGGAGAAAATGGGTTATATGGTCAACTTGATGAATCAATTACAAGCACAAGAAGAGCTCTCTAGTACTTCAATTCAAAATTCAAGTGAGAGTTATGAGGGTGATGATGCCATATTCGAATGTAAGGATGAGCTAGTTGAGGAGGTTCCCATGGAAAACATTGAAAAGCAAGATCAGGTGGAAGAAGAGCTTGTAAAAGTAGAAGAAGAATCTCATCAAAATGAGGATCAAGTGAACAAAGAGAAGTATATGGATGACAAGAATATCACTTTCACCTACCATATACCATATTTGAATATGTATTCCCCACTTTTGCTTGGAGATGACCATGAGACACAAGGTAAGCCTTTGAACCACTTTGATTTTATTTATGCTAACCAAACTCCTTGTTTCCCCTCTTTTAGCAGGTTATATGGATCCAAGAGTGAAGAGAGTAATCAAATCACCTTGGATACATTTAATAAGAAGCGTGATGCTCCAAAGGAGAGGTTATGTTGGAAGGACGTGTTTAAAGATTTTAATATGGGAAAATATGTTCCTTCGATAGAGAGATCACGATATATGGACATTGGGGAAAACATTCTCTCTTTACACACCTGCTTAAATTACATGCTAAGTGTAATCGTGAGACCTACGAAAATGGCTAGTTAATTTAATTTTAATTGTTTAGAGTAATAATTTGCTTGAAGAAAAGTAAGAAGCTAAGTGTGGGGGTGTGATGAGTTCATATTTTGACACATTTTATACCCTTATAATCTTAGTTTTTGGTAGTTTATTTAACTAATATAGGGGAATAAGTATTGTTTTATGCTTAAGTGGTAAAAATTACATAAATATTATTATTTGAGCTAAAATGATATAAATTAAGTATATTTAGAATAAAATATTATTTATTAATTTTTCTTAATTTTATTTTACAGGTTTTTTTTTAGTAAAAAAAAAAGAAGTTTGACCTTTGGACCAACAGCCGAAGGCCCAAAGGCTTGGAACAACAAAGCCAAACAAGATGGCCACACGAAACAAAAAAGGAGAGTCAGCCACAATAAGGGCTGACGTGGAAAGGCGGTCTGACGAAAATAAAAGGAGCAGGAGAGGCTCGACGCAAACCGGGGAGACGTCGTGGAGAGAAGGAAGAGCCTTCTCAGGCTCGGAAGTGAGCGGCAGAGAGGCTCGTGCGACAGAGCCTTAAAAAGGCTCGGTCAAACGGGAAAAAGTAGAGCGGCAGAGGGAAGAGAGACACAGGGCGCGTCTAGAGCCGTGAGAGGAACATGCCTTCAGAGGCAAGGACGACGCACGGAAGAGAACGACGCACGGGGTTCGAGGCAGCGACGCAGCAACCATCAGTGTCAGCCGAAGGAAAAGAAAAAGAAAAAGAAATTGTTGCACGGAAATAAAGGCAAATAAGGAAGAAAATTTTGAGGAAGAATTTAATACCGGTAGAATTTATTTCAGATAAAATTAATTTTTATCTGCATAAATTCTTAATCTTTTATCCAAAATTAATTTCGGTTATTTCTTTCTCTTATTTTTAATTTATACTTTAGATATATATATTTCTGTGTAATTAATTCTTTAATTATGGCTGGCTGATTATTTATTGTTAGGGAATGATTTGAAACCCTAGACTATGGTTTAAATTATAATTTTATTTTCTTTGTTTCGCGAGATTGTTTCTTGACTCTATGTTAATTGCTATCGTTTATATGTATGATTCTGTCAAGTATAGTTTATTTGGTGCATGCCTTGTTCTGGTTCCTCATAAGTGACAGTATGTAGGATTATTTGCCTGCTAGGTGACCATCTAAATATACTAGAATTTATATGTATAAATTGCAGCTAGGTTAGATAACATTTAACCTAATCGTTTTGTGATTCTAACCTAAGTGGTAAAACGTTTCGATACGTGTGGGTCAAGGAAAGGAAATACAACTAGACATGCGTTTTGTACTAGTCTGGGTACTTAGATTGACAGCCTTCCACTTACAATTAATGCATTAAATCTAGTTAAATATAGGATCCGCTTGTTGCTGCTATACTGCTAGTATTTAATAGGGTTAATATAGGCACATGGTTGTATTAATTAATTAAGGGAAGTAATATAAGGTGTATGGACCTGCGTTTGGTGTGCAACTTGGTCGATCTCATTCTCACGATTAAATATTGACTTAGAAATAAATATTATATTATGACCTAATCCAGTGGTGGATTTTTATTTCCCTAACATATTTCTCATATCTGCGGTTTCCCATTATTTTCATTATTAGTTTATTTTATTTATTGCTTTTATTATTATTATTTTTATAACTCCTAGTAGTATTTTTCTTATTTATTTATTCTGTGTTATTTAGGATTTTTATTTTTAGCTTTAGTTTTATTTCAAGCTAGTTAGATAGAGGTGAGCCCTCTCAATCCCCGGCCTAGAACGATACCCTTATTTACCAGTGCTACAATTGAAAACAAGAGGGTTTAAATTACGTGCCGGCTACGGTCACACCAATTTTTGGCGCCGTTTCCGGGGATTGGTAACTTCACCTTTATTTTGCTAGTATTTTTAGTGTGTTTTTATTTTTAGTGTTTTTGTATTTTTTCTTTTAGTTTTGTTTTAGATTTTCTTAGGATTTTTTGTGTGTTTTGTTATTAACCTTTTCCTTTGAAGTATTAGTGTTTTCAGGTGGCTATGAAAGGATCCTTTGGTTATGGACAACTTTGCTCGAATCTTAACACAAGAGTAAATGAGGTAAGTATGAGTAGTCTTAAAGATAAACTTAACAAACTCACTGCTCTTGTTTTGTAGGTAGCTGAAGCTACTAGAGTTATTAATACAAGTGGAGTGTGTCATACGCAAGGAAATTCATATGCTTACCATTCACAAACTATTAGAGGAGGAGGATGGACACAATCCGGTGCTCAGTCTTTCAATGGTTTTCAAGGACATGATCCCTATACAAGCACATACTATTCAGGAATGAGGCATCAACCCAACTTTGGATAGGAGATGAATGATCGTTATTCGGTGCCATATCAAGACCCTTACACATGTGATTATGAAGCGTCAAAACATTATCAATATCCTCTTTCATGAAACTCTTATTTATCAAACTCTCTTTCATGAAAGTGATAAAAAAATACTATGTTGTGCTTATACTTATTCAACCAATTTTATTAATTCCACTATGACACGTTAATGGTATATCTTCTCTATAATCATCTTCACCATATTGAAATAGTAGAGGATATTGTAGCTCAAGATATGAAGTATACAGTTCGTTAATGCATTTTAGCAAACCATTTTAGTATCAACCAATATATCTCTATCACCTAATGATGCATCAAAGTTGCAAACAATTAATCCGACAACTTCAGAAGCCGTAGGTAGATTATACCTTCTTCCATTCAGCTTCAACTTTACATCAGAACTACCCTCTTTCTCTGACTATTCTAAACAATTTGACTAACGCATTATTCTCATCAAGCATCTTCTTCAGGTCATAAATAATATATGTATGGAGGTTATGCAAGGTTTTATTTTCCCTATACCAAATATAGTTGTAGCATATTATTAGAACCATTTACTTCAAATATGAATAATAAATAATCAATTATAAATGGTTGTCATAAAACTAATCTTACATAATTGACTCTATTTTGAACTTCATTTTCTGTGTCATAAATGTAAAATTGTGTAAATTTAGGCACTGAACCTTCATGTGGCAATAAAATTTTCATAAGATGATAATTTTGGCCATGTAATCTAAATATTGGAGGAGAGTTTCCATTATTCAAACTGCTATCAATTTTTCCTTCCATGGATGTGAACAAAATATATTATTGTAGGACTAAATATTTTAGAGGTATTGTTTGCTTATATAATTATGTAAAGATAATAGGTCATGCAATAATTTTGGAGGATTTCTCATTGTTGGTAGTTGAAAACTTCCTTGTATACAACACAAAGAGTATTTTGTATTTTGAGACGATTGACATTTGTACATTCGTTCTCCATACTAAAAAAAAGGAATTATAAAAATTACATGTATATGTCGGATCTTCAATATCTAAATGATCTACATATATAATAAAAGTAATGTAAAATACCAATAATTCTCATTTACATATCAATCTTGAAAAATTATAATTTTCAGAAAGAAGATTTGAATAAATTTCTTGGTACATATTAGATGATTTTGTTCCATTGTTGTGTTCTACTTCATCATTTATGAACAATTAAAATATTATACATTAAAAAAATGTATCATTGTCATATATTTCTTTCTACATTATGAATAAAAATGCTAAACTTCATTGAATTGCATTAGGTACTAATTTTCTTCAAAAAGTATGTCAACTAATTTATTATTATGTAAGTGTATTTCATTGAATTTATTTCATTAGATATTAGTATGTAGGATAATGGCTTTAGGTACTAGTTGTGCAGGATTCCTTCTCTAAATTAATAAACTATCATGGCTATAATTATTTCATCAGATACATTTAAAAAAAATTTATCACAGGTTATAAGAAATATTCAATATCATTTAATGGAAGACGTTAATGAGTATCAATATGATAAGAAATGATTAATATTTTTATAGTATATACCATACATCATGATGATAGTTTATTTTATTAATTTCCTACAACATAAAAAGAAATTAAACAAAAAATGTAATTAAGAAGACATTTCTTATAAATGAAGGTATGATATATTGTAAATTTAATGTAAAATTGAAAAGAAAATATTTCCCATAATGTTCCCAAATCTAGTTCATAATGTTTTGAAAAAAAATTGTATAATTATATTTTATATTATTAATGAAATGTACTAAACTTTATAAATATTTAAATATTCTTTAAGTATCAATGTAATAATTTTTTTATAGTTAGATAAAAAAAATAGTAAATTTAACTTTTATATTAATTTTTTTATACCACACATCATAGTCATATTTTATTTTATTAAATTTTTGCAACATGAAAAGATATTCAACATAAATGTAATTAAGTAAAATTAATATGTTATTAATAAGTGCTAAATTTTTGTTTAATTATGGTTCTCTAATTTGAAATAAGTAAAACTAATTAAATAATTTAATGTACTTTCTAAAACTAAACTTTGAATTAAAATTTGTTGATAAGTCAATTTCATCTTAATTGGCTATTAAATTTTGCATTATGTTTAACTAATTATGATTAAAATAAATTTAATTATAAAATTTGCCTAATTGCATTAGATTTAATTAAATGAACTTCTATGAATAAGAAAGAAGAAGGAAAGAAATGAGCCATCGATCATTGGTATTAGACGGATCTGGACTGTTCGTCTGGCTTTAATCTCTGTCACACCCATTGTAGAATGAATGCCATTCGTCATCAAGATCGACTAATCTTGACTGTCCGTACTTGTAATACCCCAAAATTTACAACTGAAAAATTTTGTTTAATGAAAAGGTTTAGCCGAAGCGAAATCACAAAAACGTAAATTATGGGGATATTACCGCCACACTTAGTACCAGACCCGTTCACTTCTACCGTTCCAATACCAAGTGCTAAGGTTGATTGGGATAGACATCAAACACGAGTTGATAATTAAAATGAGTATTCATAAAAAAATAAGTCGTTAACCATACAGGAAATCAGAGTGCGGTAATCAAAAGGTACAATCCAAAAGTACAATTTTAAAGTTCCAAATGTCAGAAACATCATACACCAGAAATAAACTAAATATAACCATACAGGAAAGATAAGGCGGACGGTAAACTCCAGCCATGTCACTCTCGACCCCCAAGCTAGGTCTAGGCTCAACTCTCAGCCCTACTCGATGCCTTGTAAGCGTTGTAGGTATCGAAAATAGAATTACCAACCTGCACTAAGTCAGAAGGGCCTTCTGCTCGTGGGAATGAGCAGAACCCATGAAATGGATGGTCAATACACTACGTATTGATCAAGGTAACCTTATAAATAAGGCCAACACATAAGATCACATAACATAATCACAACCACATGATAGCACACAGTTTCTCAGGTAAATAATGGCCCACACTGTTTATTTATTCTCTGGATAGTACTCCTTTCACACTATAATTCTTATCAATCCATGTGAGTACGGGAACCCCACTATTATAGTTGGTGGATCGGTCACTTACAGGGCAAAATGCACCTAACCACTATTATACGCCGGTGGATCGGTCTCCAGGGCAAACTCTCCTGGCCACTATTATGCCCGTGGATCGGTCTGGCCTCGACTCTCATGGTGTTCCACTGTAAGTACTTAGTATCTTTTATGTGTATTAACAAATTAGGGTTTGGTTTATTAAGCTTGGGATCCCCCACTATTATAACCGGTGGATCGATCACTTATAGGGCAGAACGCACCTAACCACTATTATATGCTGGTGGATCGGTCTCCAGGGCACCTCGGCACCTGGCCACTATTATGCCGATGGATCGGTATGGGCCCGACTCAATAATCTTCCATTTTACATGATTAGTATTTTACCGTATCTTATTCAATAGGTTCCGCCCTAGACATGCATGGCTAACTCCAGCTATACTTATCCTCTTAAGAGGGCCCGTCTCATATATTGAGACCTCTACGCCTCCTAACTTGCCCCGACATCCTTCCCGTAACCCACTTACTTACACCAAAAACTCAACTCCTAAGTGTGGGGGTCGAGGCCCACACCTTGTACCCTTAAAGTGCACTCATCGCCTTACCCTTGGGTTTTCTCCAGAAATCCTAATTTGGGCTTATGTGGCCCATCCTTCTCCGCCTCACACAACCCAACTATTTTAACACCCCTACACGTCACGAGACTCACGACCCTTAGATTCAACCCTCGCTTCATGTCTCACTCATTCTCATTTATTTTTATTATTTTCTTTTTCATCTTCCACCTACTTAAATTAGGATTTCCTTCCAAACCCTAGCCTGTTCTCCTATGTACTCTTATACTGTCCCACGTACTATTTTTTAACTAAAGCCCACAGTCACTCAAACGACACTTCTATTACCTTCCTCACGCCCCGAGGTAACTTTCCATACGTAAAGTTTGCCCCCATGCCGACTCTAACCATCCCATGCAAAACCCTCGATATTTATCATGCCAAACCCTAAAATTTCCATGCAAACCCTAGTTCCTCCTACTCTTTCATTTTATTTATATCCCTCCCTTTTTTTTTATTCACCACTCATGGATCATGGTTATTTAAGTTATTCTTATCTACGTTAGTCAACTCACTTCCCCTTGGTTCTCTTAATTTCCCACTTTTCTTTTTCATGCCTCCATCCCACATCACCACACTCAATACCCTAGCATGCATGTCCTAAGGGCCACATCAAATCACATCACAACTTGCAGCATATCCATATTAGCACATATGAGAAGAGAGCATATGAACATACCTCTATTCCAAGGCGCGCTACACATAAAACAGTTAAGATAATAGCATATAAAATACGCCATATAATTATATAGGACATCCAAGACATGTAAGATATGTAACACACATTCGGCCTTAGCTACACCCTTACCTAAACGTCGCCGGGCTTGGAGCATGCTCCTACGCCTCCTGAGGGTTCACCTATAAGAGGAAAATACTATGGGTTAATCTCCCTCTACCATAATTACCATAATTTTATATCTTACCCCTATCATGTCCTAATACTAAGGCTAATAATGATAATAGTAGTTTATAATTAAAAGTAGGGTTATTATTCTTAAAATAATTAATCGTGCCACTACAAACCCAAGTATGCCTTAGTGATACTCATAGTATTAAATTAAGGGTTTCAATATTACTAATAATAACATTATTATTAGTTTTATAATGATACTAATATCGAACCCAAATTCTAGTAATAATAATAGTAATAATAGTGATGAAAATAATATAAAAAGTAATAGCCATGGTGATACTTATATTAATAACGCTAGTGGTAGTAGTAGTAATAATAGTAACAATAATGATGGAAATGATAATAATAATAGTGGTAATGATAGTATTCATAATAACAATAACAATAATAATAATAATAGTAGTAACAATAGTAATAATAATAATAGTAGTAGTAATAATAATAATAACAATTGTAATAGTAATAATAATAATAATAATAATAATAATAATAATAATAATAGTAATGATAATAATAATGATAGGAACAACAATAACAACAACAACAACAACAAAAATAATAATAATACTAGTGATGAAAATAATATAAATGTAATGGCCGACGTTAGTATTAGTATTATTAGTAACAAAGTAATGGTAATAATAATGATGATAATAGTAATAGTAATAACAATAATAATAATAATAATAATAATAATAATAATAATAATAATAATAATAATAATAATAAGGATAGTAATAATAGTAATAATAACAAACTTGTAGTCTTTTACATAGTAATACCATTAATTAGAAATCTCTTCGAAATAAGAGTTAGAACATAATAATAATAATAATATTAATAATAGTTAAAAATAATACTATTAATATTAAAAATCATTAACACTTCTATAAAAGGGTGTAAGGGTTAAGAAATTGGGATACCGCCTGGACTTGGTGGTGGAGCCGGCGGCGGCGGTGGAGGAAGAAGGGTGGTGGAGAGATGGATATGGAGGCTAGGGGAGAGGGAAGTAGGGGAAACTTGAGGTGTGGGGAGGTAGAGTAAGGTCCCCTGGTTGTTTTGGGGGGTAGAGGTGGCGCTACAGGTGGCGGAACCGGCGGCACGAGGGGTGGCGCAGGGTTGAAAGGGGCTGTTCGGGAGGGTGAATTTGCACAGCCGGGGTGGCTCGTGCAGGGAAAGGCAAGGAAGGAGGGTGGCTCGGTTGCATAGAGGGTGGTTCAGGGAAAGTTTTGGTGTCCGGAGTGGGTGGTGGCGATGGCCAACGATAGAGAAACAAGGGTCTGATCAGGCGGTGGCGCGTAGGTCGAGTTTCCGGGCTCCTAAGATCAAAATTCGATTATGACGGCCTTTGGGGGTATATATATCTCGATTGGAAGGGAAAATGACAAAGGTTAGTGAGAGAGTAGGGGGAAAGGGTTATAGGGCTCCAACCAGTGCAGCTCTACCTTCGTAGACCATTCCTTGTTGGGGAAAATGGGATGGCACGAGCAGGGGAGGGAATAGCCGACTGAGATGAAGTGACAGGGAAGACGACGGGGAAGAGAGGAGGACAACAGTGGGTCAAATGACGTGATCGGAGGCAGAAAATCTGGCACCGATTGAGGGAGTTGCAGGCACGGGAGGAAGAATACGACGTAGGGGAGGGTTGGATCGGTGGTCTAGGAAAAAGAAGAAGAAAGAAATGGGGAGGCCTGACCGGTCGGGAAAGGGGAGAAAAAAAAACGATGTGGCTTGGGCCACGTAGGGAAGGGGGAGGAGTTGGACTAGCTGGCCGACCCAGGTCGGGAAAAAGAGGGAAAAAGGAAGAGAAAGAAAGGAAAGAAAAGGAAAAAGAGGGGGGAAAAGGAAAAAGGAAAAGGAAAAAGAAAGGACAAGGTGGGTTAGCTTAATTAATATATTTTGGGTATTTTGGAATATTTAATAAAATATTAATATTAAAATAATATTAAATTCTCTTTTTAGGTTAATTTAGGAATTTTGAAAGATTTCTCTTAAATTCCATTTTAATTAGCAAAATACTCAAATTTTCCTATTTAAATTATTTATTAATTTCTCCTATATTTACCTTAATTAATTCCCTCTCATTTTAATAGAAATGGTTTATTTAATTAATTTTCCTAATAAATTCTTATTTTGCCAAAATTTCTAAATTAGGGTTTTGGGGTATTTCAGTACTGTTTGCCATGGATTGATCAAATAAACACAAATTCATCAAATATAAGTCGTTATATACATTCAGTAAATATCCACTGTCCGTTTCATTAATAGCTAATCAGTCAAACAAACACATGTGTTGTGGGTCCAGCCCACATGTATTAGTAAAGTGTGTATTTTATTTTGTCCTAATGAATGAACATTTGATAGTATTTTTCTAATCTTAGATTAAGTCCAACTTGGGCTTATTATTTGGGCTTCTTAATTAAGCCTTTGGTATAAATACTTGTTGTACAAATTAGGGCAGCAAGTGAGGGTGTGAATTCAGAAAATTACACACACAATTAGAAGCAAAAGAAGAGAGGAAGACAAAGGGTTTGAGAGAAGAGTGATTTGCGATTGTTCAAGGATAACATTCATAAAGTTGTCGATTATTGGAGTTTCCACCATTAGATTTTGCTGAAATTTGGTCAGCTTGTTGGGGGACACATAGGGCCTAATTTTGAATGGTTGGATCGTCGTTTTGAGATTTGGTTTGTCTGTTATTGCAACAGGATTGAACCTTTGATTTGTGGTGATATTCTTCACCTTTGATCTCTTCTTGCTTAATCTCTTATGTATGTACTTGTTGGTGGGTTGTTAATTGTTGTGAACCTGAATGGGTTCATTTTGCCCTCAATTTATCATAATAAGAGAAAGAAATAGGGTGGACTCCTCAAACGTCCCGTGGTTTTTACTCTTCACATCGAAGGGATTTTTCACGTATAAATTGTGTGTTGATTGGTTCATTTTTCTAATCTATTTACTTGTGCTTGCTGCCTATAATTAGTTTTACTTGGTGATTTTATTTGGTGAATTATTTGTGGTAAATTTGGGTTCTGTTATTTGGTTGATTGTCTTGGTGTTGATCCTTGTGAGTGTTGTCGTATACTACCCGGGCCCTTTTAACTGGTATCAGAGCAAATGTTTAATTTGACTGTTATTATGAAGTCTAATAATAGCAATTCAATGGTTAAATTGACATCAACCAATTATTTTATCTGGAGACTGATGATGGAGGATTTATTGTACTATAAAGACTTTTTTGACCCAATTGATTCAACCACAAATGAAGATGGTACCATTAGTAAACCTGCAAAACCTGAAAAGATGGAAGATAGAGATTGGGCAAAGATGAAAAGAAAATCTTTGGGGACTATTAGACAATGGGCTGATATTAGTATTTTTAACCATGTGTCTCAAGAGTCCGACCCATATGATCTATGGAAGAAATTGGAGGGTCTTTATGAAAGAAAGGCTGCTCATAACAAAACTTCATTAATTAAGAGACTTGTTAATTTGAAACTGAAGGGTGGAAAGTCAGTGTCAGAACATCTTAGTGACTTCTAGGACATCATTAAAAAGTTGACTACCATGAAATTTTTTCTTGATGATGAATTTAAAATTGAAGGCTTTGTTCTTATTGATTTCTTTGCCAGATAGTTGGGAAACTTTGGTTGTGACTATTAGTAACTCTGCTCCGGATGGTGTGCTATCATTAGATGTGATCAAAGAAAGTATGTTCAATGAAGAGATAAGAAGAAAAGAGATGGGAGTTGATAATTCACAAGCTCTTGTTGTTGAGAACAGAGGAAGAGGCAAGAGTCGAGGTCTCAAAGGGCGTGGCAACTCAAAAGAAAGGTCCAAGTCCAGAGAAAAAGAGACTAGGACATGTCATTACTGCAAGAAACCTGACCACTTGAAAAATTTTTGCTACAAGTGGAAGAGAGAGTAAGACAAGATACAAAATTCGCAAAAGGAGGGAGATGAAAAAAATACTACAGCAAGCACTTCTAAAAGGGATGATGAGGTCACTTTGATTTGTGTAACTAATGAATGTAATCATATTGAGAGTTCGGATATAGAGTGGCTTGTCGATATAGGAGCTTCGTACCATTGTGTTACCAAAAGGGAGTACTTCATAAACTACCAAGCTGGTGATTTTGGTAGTGTTAAGATGAGAAACCAGAGCTTAGCAAGAATTGTTGGGTTAGGTGATGTTCGTGTGAAAACGAGTGTTGGGTGCATGCTTACATTGAACAATGTGCGCCATATTCCTGATCTACACCTTAACTTATTATCTCCAAATGTCCTTGATGAAGAGGGTTTTCGACATACCTTTGGTGATGGTAAGTGGAAATTATCCAAGGGTTCTATGATAGTTGATCGAGGCAAGTTGTGTTATTCTTTATACAAGACATACTTGAATGTGTGTTCTGGTGAGTTGAATGCAGTGGAAGAAAAGAACTCTCCTAATTTGTGGTATCGAAGGCTAGGACATATGAGTGACAAGGGGTTGAAATTGTTAGCAGGTAAATCTCTTATTCCTGTTGATAAAACTATTTCTCTTGACCCTTGTGATCATTGTTTAGTAGGAAAACAACATAGAGCTTCCTTTGCTAGGAATTCCACTAGAAGGCAAGATAAGTTGGAGCTAGTACACTCTGATGTTTATGTCCCTATTGAGGTGGAGTCTCTTGGTGGTAAGAAATATTTTATTACCTTTATTGATGATGCTACTCAAAAAACTTGGGTCTACATGGTAGAAAGGGAGACGGAAAGAAAGCTAAAGCGTCTCCGATAAGACAATGGTGGTGAATATACTTCTAATGAATTCAAGTATTATTGTTCAAAACATGGCATTAGACATGAGAAGATAGAGCCCGACACACCACAACACAATGGATTTACAGAGAGAATGAACATAACCATTGTGGAGAAAGTGAGATGTATGCTTAGAATGTCAAATCTTCCTAAGACATTCTGGGGTGAAGTAGTCCAGTGTGCAGTGTAATTGATCAATAGAGATCCATCAATTCCTCTTGGCCTTGACATTCCTGAGAGAGCATGGAAGGGATGTGATCCCACTTACTCACATCTAAGAGTTTTTGGGTGTAAGGCATATATGCATGTGCCGAAAGAACAGAGGTCAAAACTTGATTCCAAAACTCATCCCTTTGCGTTTGTTGGCTATGGTGATGAAGAGTATGGTTTTAGACTATACGATCTAGAAAAGAAGAAGGTAGTGAGAAGTAGAGATGTAGTATTCTTTGAGCACGAGACGGGTGTAGAGCTTCTGAATACAAGGTACTCTTCTATCTCAGAATTATTATTTGATACTACTGATGTTTCTTCTTATACTACTTCTGTTGAGTAGCCAGCAAATGGTTATGTTGATGTGATACCTGATGATGTTGGTGAGGTACAACCTGATGGTGATGATGTACCAGTTCATGATGATGGTGATCATTCAGATCACAATGAGTCTTCATATGATGAAGAAGAGATTCATGAGGAAGAAATGTATGATGAAGAGGTTCATGAGCAGGGGGAGAAACCTACTTCTGATGATGTTGGTGAGGTACAACCTAATGGTGGTGATGTACCAGTTCATAATGATGGTGATCATTCAGATCATAATGAGTCTTCATCTGATGAAGAAGAGCTTCATGAGGAAGAAATGTATAATGAAGAGGTTCATGAAAAGGGGGAGCAACCTACCCCTCAAGTGGAGGATACAGAGGTTTAAAGGTCAATTAGAGAGCGTAAACCTTTAACAAAGTATCCAAGATCAGAGTACATTCTAGTCACAAAAGATGGGGAGCTAGAGAGTTATTGGGAAGTACTGTCATCTGATGAGAAAAATCTTTGGCTTGATTCTATGAAGGAAGAGATGGATTCTTTGAAAAAGAATGATACTTATGAGTTAGTGAAGCTGCCCAAGGCCAGGAAAGTCTTGAAGAACAGGTGGGTTTTCAAGAACAAGAAAGATGGTGAGAAGATTGTGAAGTAGAAAGCCAGAGTGGTGTTTAAGGGATGCAACCAGAGAAAGGGCATCGACTTTGATGAAATCTTCTCTCTAGTGGTCAAAATGACATCTATCAAAACTATACTAGGTTTAGCTGCAATTATTAATCTTGACTTGGAGTAACTTGACGTGAAAACTACTTTCTTACATGGTGACTTGCATGAAGAAATCTACATGGAGCAGCCTGAAGGATTTGAAGATAAAGGGAAAGAGAAACTTGTTTGCAAGTTGAAGAAGAGTATTTATGGGCTTAAATAGGAACCAAGGCAATGGTACCAAAAATTTGATTTGTTTATGATAAGTAATGGTTATAAACGAACTTCTACCAATCCTTGTGTGTATTTAGGAAAGTTCCCTGGAGGTAAATTCATCATCCTTCTACTATATGTTGATGATATGCTGATAGTTGGACAAGATGCAAATATGATTCAGAATTTAAAGAAAGACTTGTCCAAGTTATTTGACATGAAAGACTTGGGTCCAGCAAAGCAAATCTTAGGCATGGAGATTGCTCGTGACAGGAAAGCTGGAAAATTGTGACTATTACAAGAAAAGTATATTGAACGGGTGCTTGAAATGTTCAATATAAAAGATGCCAAGCCTGTTAATATACCACTAGCTACTCATTTCAAGCTAAGTAAGAGAGATTGTCCTACAATAGAGAAGAAGAAAGAAAGTATGTCATATATTCCTTATTCTTCTGCTATTGGTTCTTTGATGTATGCTATGGTGTGTAACAGGCCAAATATTGCACATGCTATTGGTTTGGTGAGTAGATACTTATTCAATCCTGATAAGGCTCACTGGGAAGCTGTAAAGTGGATTTTTACATACTTGCGGGGCACCTCCAAACTGAGTTTGTGTTATGGAGGTGGCAAACCTATATCTGAAGGCTACACTGATGCAGACATGGCGGGTGATCTTGATAACAGAAAGTCTACCTTAGGTTATGTGTTTACATTTTCAGGGGGAGCCATTTCATGGCAATCCAAGTTACAAAAGTGTGTAGCATTGTCCACAACTGAGGTAGAGTATATTGCGGCCATGGAAGCAAGTAAAAAGATGTTATGGCTTAAGAGGATCCTTTGAGATTTGGGTTTGAGGCAAGGCAATGTGAGTATGTAGTATTCTGTGATAGTCAAAGTGCTATTGAATTGAGCAAGAATGCAATGTATCATGCTCGCACCAAGTATATTGATGTTAGATATCATTGGTTGTGGAATGTGATTGAGGATAAGCATTTGAAGCTAAAGAAAGTCCACACCGATATGAATGGTGCAGATATGTTAACAAAGCTAGTCCCTGGAAGCAAGCTTGAAGTTTGTGGTAAGCTTGTTGGGATGAAGGTTAAGTGATCATGGAAGTGATCGTGTCTTCCCCACATTGGGCTGGAGGGGGAGATTGTTGTGGGCCCAACCCACATGTATAAGTAAAGTGTGTATTTTATTTTGTCCTAATGAATGGACATTTGATAGTATTTTACTAATCTTGGATTAAGTCCAACTTGGGCTTATTATTTGGGCTTCTTAATTAAGCCTTTGGTATAAATACTTGCTATAAAAATTAGGGCAATAGGTGAGGGTGTGAATTCAGAAAATTACACACACAATTAGAAGTAAAAGAAGAGAGGAAGACAAAGGGTTTGAGAGAAGAGTGCTTTGCGATTCTTCGAAGATATCTTTCAGAAAGTTTTCTATTTGCTGGAGTTTCCGCCGTTGGATTTTACTAAAATTTTGTCATCTTGTTGGGAAAACATAGGGCCTCATTTTGAATGGTTGCATCGTTGTTTTGAGATCTTTTTTTTTGTTATTGTAGTGGGATTGAGCCTATGATTTGTGGTGATATTCTTCACCTTTGATCTCTTCTTGCTTAATCTCTTATGTATGTACTTGTTGGTGGGTTGTGAATTGTTGTGAACCTAAATTGGGTTCATTTTGCCCTCAATATATCATAATAAGAGAAGGAAATAGGGTGGACTCCTCAAACGTCTCGTGGTTTTTACTCTTCACATCGAAGGGGTTTTCCACGTATAAATCGTGTTTTGATTGGTTCATTTTTATGATCTATTTACTTGTGCTTGCTGCCTATAATTAGTTTTACTTGGTGATTTTATTTGGTGAATTATTTGTGGTGAATTTGGGTTTTCTTATTTGGTTGATTATGTTGGTGTTGATCTTTGTGGGTGCTGTCGTATACTAATGGGGCCCTTTCATCAAATAAACACAAATTCATTAAATATAAGCCATTATATACATTCAGTAAATATCCACTGTCCGTTTCCTTACCAACTAATTAGTCAGACAAACACATGTTGATGTAATATTTATTGTTGATATGGTATGATTTAAATCGTGGCCGTTGATGATAGTTGACTTTACAATCATCATCGTGTCAAATATGCTGACATTGAGGATAAATCTCGACCATTGAATTCAAAAATAAAATGAATCCTTGTCGTTTACTCTACTAACCCTTGGTATATCTTTCATCAATGTTAGTTACCACTTTTGCGATTATCATTTTTTAAGATTCTCAAGTAACATCAGAGAGAAAACTTTCTCTTGATTGTTGATGCTTCCACAACAATTGAGAAAAAATGAGACGACTGCTGTCTTGTATCATCTGTTTCTCTCTATCGTCTCACCCCTTTCCTTCTAAACAAATTTGTTGAAAATTTCCACTTTCAAACAACAATTTCCTTTCAACAACAACTAGTTTAGTTCAGTCTTCTCCAGTACTATACATTATTAGTGGTGTATGATTTTAGTTTTCGGAAGATTATTATTCATAAAGTTGGTATGCTTTGTTCTATTTTATTTCTCTTATTTTGAGATAGAATCTAGTTCTATTTTAGGTTTCTTAAGATTTTGTTTCCATATTATTTTATACTAATTGATTGTTTTGTTTCCTTTTTATGAGATGTAGATATGAAAGCTTAAAAGAATTTGCATCTATAGTTTGGTTGTGTGAACTGGTGAAGGTTTCAAAAAAAAAAAACTTAACAAAAATGTGTTTATTTTCATGCAAAATCTGTCAATTAGAATTTAAAATTTTGATGTTATGTTAGAAATTACATGCATGTACGTAGATATAGTTTTTTGTGAAGAAAACACACCGATATACACAAGATTGTCTTGTGTAGGTAATATTTGTTT
>JBDNDU010000239.1:0-27385 GCA_039764185.1 Tamarix austromongolica | reverse complement strand
CATTGCCTACAAAGCAAACCATATATATGATCATGATCAAGAAATAAAATTCAGTGAACTTGCAAGAAAAATGGTTATTCATGACATTATATTTAGCAACAATAATAAATCACCCATGATTAAAATAAATGATATGACAAGTCATTCTTAATGAGCTTTGTGTGTGTGTGTAATGAGGAATGGTTTCATATAGAACTACGACATATGGTTACATCATAGTGAAACTAAACCATAACCGAAGCCAATACATATGGCTAAGGAGGCAACAAATGAGATAGCAAATGTATTGGGTGGTCTGTTTGATGGTGGCGATGAATTCCTATTGATGATTACTTGGTGAGAAATAAAAGTATCCACATTATAATGAGTTATTCCAATAGATAAAAAAAAATAATTATATCCGAGGAATAACTTTATTGTCATTGATATTTTTGGTCAAGTCAATGCGTCATAAGATTTTAAATAAGTGGACAAATAAGTCACTTCATATGTTTCTAAAATTTCTAAAAGAATCACTTCTAAAAGGGGAGGCAAAGAAGAGGTGATAAAGATTAGGTTAGCGTACAAAGTCATTCATGTACACAAGTATGGTTTTTCTTTATAATAAAAAGAAAATGAGTATTATGATAGTTGTCCTGTATGTGGTACCTTTCATTGGGCGGATGATACATCAACGAGGAATAAAGCACCTCATAAATTTATGTGGTAATTTCCTCTAATGCTAAGGCCAAAGAGGTTATATACTTGAAAACTCATTGATAAGCATATGAAGTGGCATTTGAAGGGTGGTTCAATAGACCTTGGGGTATTCTATCATGTAGTTGGACGTGAAGCATGGAGGCATTTTTATACTAACCATAAATTTTGCAATCAATTTGAAATGAGTTTCAAATATAGTATGTGGCTAGTTATTTTGATCGCGCACAACTTACCTCTATGGTGATGCATGAATGACCCATTTTTTATATTGACATTGTTTATTCATGGTCTAAGTTCTTGTGGCATGGATATTGATATGTTCCTCTAACCAGTACTTTACAACTTGAATGATCTATGGATGTTGAGATAGATACATTTGATGTGTTTAGTAACAAGGTATTCAAAGTGTGTGTTGCGTTGCATTTATTGTATAGAGGAGCATAATAAATCAAAATTCATGGTGTATGAAGCTTATGTAGGAGATCCATGGAGTTGTGCATAAGTTTTGAGTTGAATGAAGTGTTATATGACGAACATGGCTAGGGTGTGGTTGATAACATTAGTGTGTTTTTCTATCTAGAGAAAGCATAGGTGTGTTTGGAAACATGGTTAGGGTGAGTTTTGGAAGAAAAAAAAAGGTAAGATTGCGCACAAACATGGATATGTCATGTTTATTTACAAACACCCATCCCCAATTGTTTTATTTTTCATTTACTTTATATCTTATAAACATGGATAGGAAGATTAGTGTGTTTTTTGGTCCTACAATAATTTTTTCCATCTCTTTTTCATTTACTTTATACCCTATAAATATGCATTGTTATGATAGTTTTGATAGCAATGAACACACACACATACAGAGAGAGAGAGAGATAGAGAGAGAGAGAGATAGAGAGAGATTGTTCTTGAGAGAATGGAGAAGGAATTATACATCTACATCAAGTAGGTCTTGATACCTATTGTAACCCACTAATAAAATTCCTACCTCAAGTAGTAGATTAAAAGATTTGTTAAACTATGTATAAAAACTTGCATCATTTTCTACTACCTTAGCTTGATTTTGTTATTGTTCTTTTGTATTTAGTGCTTTAATATCACAACAAAACTTTGCACCATTGATAACTTTCTAGTCCAATTGTATTTTTAAGGGGGGTTTGGTCAAGGGTATTTAGTATGTCTAAATTGTGATAAAGACACTCGATCTATGAGATTAAGTCATAAGATCAGTTAGATTGGCCATTGGCGATGTCTTACCACCAATCATCCATTCAACACAAATGGTCAATTCATTATTAAGTTTGAGAAAATGGATCCTCTAAGGAAATTATTGATTAGTGATATTTGATGTAGTTGAGTCGTGCAGTTGAATATTTGTCAGGGAATCATCCTCATTGTCAAAAGAGGAAAAGAGTTGATAAATTGAATTAGAAGAAGAAGAGCATATTTTATGAAGTGTCATATTAGTCTACTCATCTATAAAAGCATAGTTTGAATTTGATGCATGATGAGAAAAATGTTTATTTCAATTTGTGGTATACGATGATAAGAAAGCAAAAGATACTTAAAATGTCAGACATGATTTGGATGACATGAACACGAGGCACAAATTACATTTTTAGTATGATTGAAACAAGATTATGAAGCCTGATGCATAATATACTATTTTTTCCAAAGCTTCAAGAAATTTCTTGAGGTAAAGTTTCTAGAAAGATTTGTTGGAAACTGCAAAAAAAATGTGAGTGATATTACAACAAGATTGAGGTATAAAATCAAATGATTATCATGTGATAATACAACATCTACTAGTAGTTAGGGTTCATGGATTTGAACAAATAGGTTGGCAACCTTATCATCAAACTATGTAACTTATTCAACCAAATTTGTTGAAGGACACTTTGAATATTTGATTTGGAAAAGGTTGAAGATTACATTGTTGTGCTCCTTTATAACCTTGATATGATATTTCCTCTAACATTTTTTAGTGTTATGGTTCACCTAATAATATACTTATCAAAACTAGTATGACTTGTTGCATATGTGCATGGAAAATGGATGTATCCCATAGAGAAAAAATTAAAGGATTTGAAAAAGTGTTAGAAAGCATGCGCAATTGGAAAATTTTATTGCTAAAGGTTATGTAACCAATGAGACATTAACTTTATGTTCTATGTAAATGTAAGGTATTGAGAAAAAGGTTTAATATAACTGAAAGAAATGAGGATGCAGTTGTCTAAAATCGTAAGCAATCGGTTTTTCAATCTCAAGCCTGTCCTATTAGTATGGCTACAAGGACCATCTTGTCTAATAAGAAGATAAATGTGCTTCAATGGCATATTTAGAGTAAGTACAAACTTACCATCCCTTAATTTTATTAGTTTTATTATCTTCAATGGTTTTAATATAACACATGACTGAAATTATCCAACCTGGATATCCAAATTAAGTTTTTTGGATAAAACTTTTTACTAAATATTCAATCATTAAATATCTGAAACATCGGATATTTGATCCATAAACATCGATCCATAGTAGAGTGTATGTGTACTTTGATTCAATGACACTTTTTCCTATAGATAGTTACATGATACCATAGAGTTTTCTTCCTTCAATGATTATTTTATTATATTATTCAAGTGTGGTTTAATACTGATATGAGGGAGAAAAAAAACATAAGCAAGACAATGACATCATAAGTGTGTATAAAATGTTCAAGTGGTATAAGAATGATCAATATATATTAGCATCTCAAGAAAAACATGTTTGGCATGTTGATATTCATCTTAATGATTCTAATTAAAAAGTAGTTTCAAAAGTCAATTCCATCACATTTGGGATTTTAATGATGATCATGAGATAAAGGTAATAGATATAGTGTGGATGAGGTTGATTCTAATACAGACCTATGGATTAAGATGGAATGTACATATGATTGACTCTAATGATAGAAGAGATGATGACAACAATAAATACAATAGGATGTAAGATGATGGATAGGGTTGTGTGGATTCAGATATCGATAACATCGAAGAATATAGTTATAGTGATATTGATAGTTCTATTTTTTATTCTGATTAATGTCTATTTGATGCTATGTTTGTGTTAGTTATCATTGAACTACATATATTTGATATTATTTTAATGTTATGACAGTTTTTGTGTTTTATTACTTTGATTATTGAATTAACTTGTTGCCAAGTAATTTGATCTAGTTGATAATTTTTGTTTCAATGCTTTTGTATAAGATTTAGCTAGATATGGTCGATGTAATTCCTATATTGACTTTGGGAGGGATAGGGGGCTTGATACCCATCTAGAATATTATAGATTATTGTTGAGGTGCCACTCAAGTAAAAAAAAAATGTATTGAATTATAAGTGCATGAATAAATTTGTTATATTACTAATATTGACTTTAACAATTGTTGTTGCAACATTGCCTGTACAAAAAAAGAAAGGTGTAAGGAAAATGGAAAGATTTAGTCTCTATGCAGGCAGCTAGAGAAAGAAAAAAAAATAAACAAACCACATCAACATTAACATGGAAAATGAGGCTTATAATTTGGTGTGGTCGTGGAGGGAAAAGTTGAGTCATTGTATTGACAATGCGATCAGAGAGTTGATTCCACCATGTTACTAATTGTGAGCAGAGGTGCATGAACTAGATGTGGCTAAGATTGTCCCATTGCTTGAGATAATTATATATGATTAGTTGAAATATATAAATAATTTAATTTTAACAATTATGTATGTTGATTTTGTAGAGGTACCTTGATATCTAATATTGGAGATGAAACTATCTATAGGATCAAATCTTATATTGGTCTTATAAGGCTATTTCAAGAGCAATAAAAGATCAAAAAGAACAAGACGAAGACCAAGTGGTAAAAAGATAAATGAAAATTAGATGATTTTGGCATGGCCACTTGGTAGAAATGAATAAACTCCTAGAACTTTGAAGAGCATAAAGTAATATTAAAGTAAAATTTTTTATGTAAACTTACAAGATTTGAATTCATTTTTTAAATTTATATTATTTGTGTGGGCAAGGTCAAATAAATAAATAAAATAGGTCAAATGTGAAAAATCTTAGCCACCACAATTTTGGATTTGCTTTAGCATATCATTATTCAAAGGTATCACTACTACGGAAACAGGAATTAATAACGGTGTTTCGAAAACCGTCGTCAAATCCGTGAAAATTAATGTGCGGGAATTTTTAATAACGGTTTTACGTAATAACCGTTATTACAAGTGTAAGGTAAAATTTTGCACGGAAATTTTAATAACGGTTGACCTAAAACCGTTATCAAAAGATGATTTAATAACGGTTCTTACAGGAACCGTTATTAAAATCTCCTTTTATTTCGTTCTCTTCTGTTTCCTGCCAAAAATTTCAGACTCTGCCGCTTCCCTCTCGTACTCTCTTTCTCTTGCGAACCCTTGCACCACCGCTCCTGCTCCTCTGAATTAAGGGAAACCGTCGCACCGCCATCTCTCCACCACCCCTCTGCCATTCTTGCGAACGTAGCCAGCATTTGTACCTTCGTCGTTGCCGTTCTCAACCTGTACGCCGTCGCTCCCTTTACGTATGTGTTGTTCTTCCTTCATTGCTTAATTTGTCTCTACTGATATGTATATATATATATATATATATATATATATATATATATAAATGCATGCATGTTGCACCGAAGAGGTTGTGTTTGATGTGTTGTTCGAAAATCTGTCGTTTGATGTTTTGGTGAAAAATTTTGCTGTGGCCTTTTTTGATTAATTGTGGCCAGCCGAGACCTTAATATATATGTATATATATATATATATATATATATATATATATATATATATATGTGTTTATAATCTATTTTATAAAAGTATGTATTATTATTTTAAGAGAATCCACAAGCCTAAAATATATATTATTATCATAAGATATATACGTTCTAAGTATAAAATTAAGATGTATATATTTTTTTAGCACTCACATTATTATATATGCAGATGATCATGTGTATTTATATGCTTTTTTTAATATATATTTTGTAAGACATGTATGTTAGGGTTAGGGTTTATCGTTTATTATACTAAATATAAACTAGGGCTATAAGGAAAAATCCTAAGGATAAGGGTATTGTGCATGGGGAAAAGTTGAGGAGGTTGGTTGGGCATCGGTGTTGTGATTGATAAAAATTAAATAGAGATGAATAATTGTGTATAATAATAATAATAATAATAATAATAATTAATCATATAGGATTTATTAGATTGTACTATATATATATATATATATATATATATATATATTATCTTATTAATATCTACTTGATTTTACTATGCGTAGGTTGAATGATTTGATGATAGTTTGATGTTTAGCCAGTTTGTTAAATATATAACTAAAGATTATGTCCTTATTTTAAATAGTTTGATGTTGTTAGGTTTCCATAGTTGGTTATGATCTGGTAGAATATATTTATGATTTGTCTAGCTAGTTGAAGATCAGTTTACATATTCTGTAATTTAGATCCTTTTAATTTCGAGAACAACCTTGATGATAAGATTTAGTGGTTCTCATTTGTAGGTAGTGATCAGATGACATACCCTCCACTGTATTTTCATATGGCACCACATAGAGATGTACGGACTCATGTGATATGGTTATATGACGAGCTATGTCATTTGTACGCGAGTGGCTCATCCTATCACCCCTTCCATTTCAGATCTTATCACCTTCTGTTGACCCTGCCTCAGATAGAGCCATGGGCATCGGCTACGTCTAATTTTTTGCAGTGGTTTGTCTACCACACTGATGCACCACACCCGAGATTTATTGAGGGTGAGCTGTTTGCTAGGGAGTATGATAGGATATCGAGAGAACTAATGGTCATCGATGACGAGTGGAGGTATCGTCATAGCTTGCCTCAG
The DNA here is from genome assembly GCA_039764185.1 of Tamarix austromongolica. Classification (NCBI taxonomy): domain Eukaryota; kingdom Viridiplantae; phylum Streptophyta; class Magnoliopsida; order Caryophyllales; family Tamaricaceae; genus Tamarix; species Tamarix austromongolica. The sequence continues at coordinate 20,768 of JBDNDU010000239.1, read as the reverse complement.
AGTATCCACCTCGGTTACCCTAGAGTATCCGTGAGTAGACTCTCATTTGATGATGTCAGGGATCAAATGATATATCGTGATGAGTGGACTTTTAGAGTTATAGTTTTTAGTCGGGCTCGACGAGCCTATCGGGGGATTTAGTTTTAGATATGAGTTTTCGTTTTTTAGGTATTTGAGTTGTAGCAACATTTTGATGTATATAGTGTTGCTATTGCTTAAATCCTGTAGTATGCATATCTTTTGTAAATTGAACTATTAATTGTATAATATTTTGCTACGTTTGTATGTATGCATATATATATATATATATATATATATATATATATATATATATATATAATGAACTCTTTGTAAGTATGAGGAGTTTCATTGATCAGCATTAATATAATTTTGGAAACTTGTTAGCATGATTCGTGTATATATATATAGAGAGAGAGAATAGCATGCATGATACATTTAAGATTAATTCTTTCTAAGCAAGAGTGATTTGAAAATTATTATACTTATAATTCAATTGATTTTTAATAATTACTTTCATGTGGGATATATCTAGATTCAAATAATATGGATCGAAAATGGTTGTCTGCAAATCGTCTGTCTAGAGAATATAACGAAGGAGTGGAGTTTTTCATCAAGTTTGCAGTTGAACATGCTCGGGACTCTAGTAGAATAGTCTGTCCTTGTTTGAAGTGTGCTTATATTCAGCGTGTCAACGCTAGTGATTTGAGAGATCATTTATTTGTGTATGGAATTGATACAAGTTACACTTGTTGGATATGGCATGGGGAAACAGAGTCTAAATATGAAAATGACGATGTTGGGAGGGATAGTAGTGGATCATCATTTGATAACTATGAGGGACATTCGTTAGAGGAGATGACTCAAAAGGTTGAGGAAAGTGTTCGGGATTGTCCAAAAATGTTTAAAAAGTTATTGAATGACTCGGAGAAACCTTTGTACGGTGATTGTAAGACGTTTACGCGATTATCCGCTACTTTAAGGTTGTACAACTTAAAGGCATGTAACAGATGGAGTGATAAGAGTTTCACATAATTATTGTCACTTGTGAAGGATATGCTTCCTGATGATAACGTTCTACCCGATCGTACGTATGAAGCGAAGAAGATTCTATCATCTATGGGCATGAGTTATGAGAAGATACATGCATGCCCTAATGATTGTATTTTATATCGCAATGACAATGCATCTTTGGATAGTTGTCCTAATCCTGAATGCAAAGCACCACGATACAAGAAGAACAAGGTGCCCGCTAAGGTGTTATGGTATTTTCCTATAATACCAAGATTAAAGCGGATGTTTAATGATATTGAAGATGCCAAGAACCTAAGATGGCATGCTGATGACAAGATAGATGACGGGCTTCTTAGACATCCATCCGACTCTCCACAATGGATGACGATTGATGGGTTGTTTCCTGAATTTGGTAAAAAAGCAAGAAATGTGCGCCTTGCGCTTTCTGTAGATGGAATGAATCCGCACAATCAAGGCAGCTACAGTTTATGGCCAGTGATTTTGGTTATATACAATTTACCTCCGTGGCTTTATATGAAACACAAGTATATGATGTTGTCTTTACTCATTTCCGGGCCAAACCAACCTGGGAATGATATTGATGTTTACTTGCACCTTTGATTGATGATTTGAAGTTCTTATGGGACATGGGCGTTGAAGTATTTGATGCATATGGTCAAGAAAATTTCACTTTGAGAGCATTGTTATTCTGTACTATAAATGATTTTCCGGCGTATGGCAACTTGTCAGGTTATAGTGTGAAAGGCCATTATGCATGTCCGATATGTGAGGAGAATACTTCATTTGTTCAGCTAAAACATGGCCGAAAGACTGTGTTCCTTGGGCATCGTAGGTTTTTACCGAAGAATCATCATTATCATAGGCAAAGAAAAGCGTTCAATGGATTCCGAGAAGAAGGGCAGGCACCAATCCGGTTAACGGGTCGACAAGTGTGGTTGAAGATGAAACATTTGAGTGTCAAGTTTCGGAAGAAGAATAAAGATAAGCCTCCATCAGTTGGGTGGAAGAAGATGTCGATATTCTTCAACCTTCCTTATTGAGAATCTTTCTACGTGAGACATGCCCTTGATGTGATGCATATTGAGAAAAATATATGTGATAGTCTTGTTGGTACATTACTTAATGTTCCACGCAAGACTAAAGATGGGATAAATGCTCGATTGGATATGGAAGAAATGGGTATTAGACGAGAACTGACACCGCGAGACAACGGAAGAAGAACATATTTACCGCCGGCATGTCATACTCTTTCCAGAAAAGAGAAAATTTCATTTTGTGAATTCTTGCACAGTGTCAAGGTTCCGGAAGGGTATTCTTCAAATGTCAGAAGGCTCGTGTCGATTAAAGAGTTGAAATTAATTAACATGAAGTCTCATGATTGTCATATCTTGATGCAACACTTGTTGCCGATAGCTATACGTGGAATTTTGCCAAAACATGTTCGAATTACTATCACGAGGCTTTGTTGGTGTTTTAAAGCCATCTACTCTAAAGTTATACATCCTGATAGTTTGGACGCCTTGCAAAAAGGGATTGTGATTAATTTATGCCAACTTGAAATGTATTTTCCACCGTCATTCTTTGACATTATGGTACATCTAACTGTTCATTTAGTTTATGAGATAAAGATGTTAGGACCTGTTTATGGGCATTAGATGTACCCCTTTGAACGATTTATGAAGTTGATAAAAGGTTATGTGAAGAATCGATATCGGCCAGAAGGATGTATTGTTGAGAGTTACCTGGTGGAAGAGGCAATTGAGTTTTGCACAAAGCACTTGTCAAATGCTGAAGCTCTTGGTATTCCTAAGTCTCGACATGCGGGAAAATTTGAAGGACAGGGTATTAGAGGCAGACAGCTTGGGCGTGTAGACCCTAACATGTTCCGTGCAGCACATCTATATGTATTACACAACAGTGATGATGTTCAGGCATACATTGAAGAGCATATGACTTCTTTACGGATTGAATATCCATCCAAGACTGAGAAATGGATTATCGATAAACATAATCTTTCCTTTATTGATTGGATAAGAGATCGCATCATTCCACTCATCGGTCATACACCAACTTTAATTTCCGAAACCCTACATTGGTTGTCTCAGAAACCTCGTTATGAAGTTTTTCAATATACCAGTTATGTGATCAACGGTTGCACTTTTTATACAAAAGAACAAGATGGGAAGAGTACAATGCAGAACAGTGGGGTGACTTTAGTGGCTGAGGCAATGCATGTTGCTAGTGCGAAAGACAAGAATCCAACTTATGCAGATATGAATTATTATGGTGTGATTGAACATATATGGGAGTTAGATTACACTGTATTTAAAATCCCTGTATTCAGCTGCAGATGGGTTGATAACGGCAGTGGGGTTAGATATGAAGATGGATTCACATTAGTAGATCTTAATAGGGCAGGGCATAAACAAGACCCATTCATCTTAGCATCACAAGCGACACAAGTATTCTATGTCACTGACCCTGCTGATAACAGATGGTCTGTAGTACTACCTACGAAAAAAAGAAATGCCAATGAATGTGATGATGAAAATGATGCCAATTGGAATAACGAGTGTGTCTCAGCTGTGCAAGCAACTCAATTATTGAACGATGATGACAATACAATTAATGAGGAGGAAATATATCAGGGATGATCATCGTGAAGTAATATATGTATTAGATCCTGAATCTAATCCAAAAACAAGGGGGAAAAAAAGAAGGAAAAGAAGGCAATGAGGGTAATAATATTGTAACATATAATATCTATGTTGGTTTTTTTCAACTCAATTATGCTCAATACATAACATTCTAACATAATTTATTTATTGATTTCTTTTAGAGATATGGCCGATAAGAATATTGATAGGGACAGCAGTGATGAAGAAGGGAAAAGAGGGCCGACAATTATGAGAATCATCACAGATATGAGGAATAAAGGAGAACTGGTCGAGTTGGGATGGAATACTTATAATCTTCCCATTGGCCCTTATGCAAACATGTTTTTGACTTACATTTCACTTGTGACACGTAACCGTGTTCCTATCTCCTATAATAATGGGAAGCAGGTTCCAACGGGTCATAAGGAGCATATTTGGCAGGAAATCACGATAAATATACTATTTTATATAATCATTTATGTATGTAAAATATTATTATTTTTAATACATTAATATCGGTATACATTTGTATGTCTTACAATGCAGAGAGTATTTAATGTGTCAGAGAGTAGGAAGAAATGGCTTCTTAGACATTGTGGGGAGCGTCTAAGAACATTTAGGTCATTTTTAGCTCGTCGGAAAATGTACAGAAAGAGTGATGGTTCTCTACGGCAGAATCCACCCAAACGATACGGTTTTATCGATCAAGAAAGTTGGAATCAATTTATTGCATATCGTCTTACGGGTGATTTTAAGGTATTTGTTAGATAACAATTAAATTTTTTTTATCGATCCTAGTATTGTGCATAATATTGAAATAACTATCTCACTATGTTTTGGCTGGTGACATAGGAAAAAAGTGTCAAAAATAAAGAGATTGCGAAGCAGAATAAATACCGGCATAATATGGCTCGCAAAGGTTATGCAGGCCTTGAAGAGGAGTTGGTATGTATTTTGTGATTTATCTATTTACAGCGTACTGACGAATTTTATAATATTGGTACATTATAAGAATATTTTTTGATTTATAGCTCATAGCCCAAGACTTAGACCCATGTACCTCGTCCATTAATATTGGTACATTATGGAAGAAGGCTAGAGCAACAAAAGATGGATATATTAATGAAGATGTAGATGTTGCAGCGAAAAAAATTGTAAGTTTGTAGATATTTGGAACCCTGCTTACTTTTCTTTTAGAAAACTATTATATTATGCTTATTCATGTAAGCTAATTTTACATATATTATATACATTATAGGACAAACTTCAAGCATCAGATGGTGAGGAGGGGGTAGACCAATATAACATTGTATCACAGGCTATAGGAATTGTAGAACACCTTGGAAGACACAGGGGTCTTGGATTAGGTGTTACGAAAACGAGCGTACGTGGTCGATCTCGTGGTTCTCGTACCACTAATGAGCAAGTCGCCATCCTTACACAGAAATTGAATGTGGCATTTGAACGGATGGCAACAATGGAGCAAGAGTTGTCATTTATTAAATCTCAAGGGTATAAGCCATCTGATTTAGTCGACCATGATCAGCTTCACATACCTAATGTAAATAGTGTCAGAGACAGTTGTGAAGTTGATGCACGTCTTTCTTCTCTTTCTGAGGTAAGCATTACATAACTTTGAATTGTTATTAAATGTAGTCGGTGTCATAAATAATTAATAATGTGTAATATTTTCGTTTAGGGTTTGCATAAATGTGACTTGTTAGCGAATGATCTTTCAACTCTTTTGGCGAAAGGAAGGGTCCGCATCAGTCACAGTACCAAAACGCAAACTGTCCACGGGTACAACTTAGCCCTACTTACAAGGCCGGTGAGTATTGACACTCCAATCATTGGTAGTGCGCCCTTGCCTTGTGATAAAGAGGGCGATGAGGCAGCCACAGTGCTAGAAGCTCATGGAAGCTTCGTGCTTTGGCCTGTGGATCAGATACGTCTCACTACTGAAGAGGTATTGACATTCAATATCTTCATTAGAGGGTAGGCTAGTTGTTACATTGTTTATACCTTTTCATATATATATGCTCAATACATATTTTGTTTATTATTATTATTTAAGGAATCAAAGAAGAAGACTGCTCCTGCTAGTAAAACTAAGAGAGGTACTAGTAGAACGAGCAACACAAAAGAGGGCGCTGCCAAAGGAAAGAGAGCTAAATCTGAAAAATCAGTTGCCCCACAAAAGATTCGTTCTTCGGAAATACGCCAACCTCCACCAGCATTAGCTTTATTGTATTTCTATGCCCAAAACTACCTCGGGAATAATTATATTTCCATTGATTGTCGTCCTGAGTATGTTGGAAGGGACGATGCTACTTACATGGTATCGACAGCTGACATAAGCGACATTTATAATCAGGAATGGATGTCAACCACGAGTGTCGCCGTTTATGTCACGTAAGCATTATTTCATATTTCAGATTTTAGTACTCTTAGAGACATAGAATTTTTACGACCTCTTAAGCTTATATGAGTTATTAGTTATTAACAAATATCCATTATTATTGTCGTCCATATATAGGTTGGTAGCTAGTCGCGCTGCGTTGGAGGGAATGCTGTCCTCTATTGTTTTTGTGTGCCCATAATACATAGCTGACAGTAGTACAATAACAGAGGGTAGGCACATAAACTATTTAGCGGATCGCATTTTGATTGAGGGACACAACAAGCTCTATCTCATTCCTCACCTCGCAACTGAACATTGGGTTTTGTACGCCGTCCGACCTGATCTTAACAAAGTTTATGTGTTTGATTCCCTTCGAACCTATGACGTGCCTTTTGAGGTCGCTCGTCTTGGTGGGAAGGAATTTATCGACATGTTAGTATACTTTTCACATCTTACTTCATTAGCTTATTTATACATATATATATATTCTACTTTCATTATTTGAGGTATATATACTTACAATATTATGTATCCAACTCTATTTATTAGGGCACTACGGACGGCATATCAAAGGAGAGGTGGGAATGGTGTCCCAGACCCAAAGAATCTTCAATATGAGCCTATCATGGTAAGTAGGAAGACAACTATTTTGTATTTTGTTTTAATTCAAATTAATATATAATAGTTAGAGAGCTAACTGAATTCATTTGACAGTGTCCACAACAGCAAAACGGCGATGATTGTGGATACTATGTATGTAGAGAAATGGATCTTATAGTCCAGAATAGATCGATCAACATAGATCCAAGCCATGTATGTTTGCTTTTCCATATTTTTCTATTAATGAATCATGACATATATATTTTTGACCTAATGGCTGTATATTAATTGAAACATGGGTGTTGTAGTTTTTCACCGATGACTATGCACGAGGCCAGCAATATAATGTTGATGAAATTGATGAAGTTAGAGACCAATGGGCCAAGCACGTGCACTCATTCATTCGGTATTAGGTAGCGATCTATATATTCTACATGCATTTTCAGGTTTGTATTTTGTCTACATCTTTCGGTCTTTCAGTCTAGATCTGTGAACTCTTTACTTTGGGGTGTAGAGCTACCAAGTTGTGGTATGCCCACTAATTTTTATTCCTAAGTATAGTTGGTGTATTGAGACATGCATACCAATTATAGATTGATTGAAATTATGGTGTGATACCCTGCTGGTATGAATTGATAAACATTGCAGATTTGGTAATTGTTTGAACATACAACTGTGTATGTGGGCAGGAATAAAACAAAAAAATTCTAAAAAAAAAACATATACTTTTAATAACGGTTCTATAAAAACCGTTATTAAAACCTATTTTTAATAACGGTTCATAAATAAAACCGTTATTAAAAGCTCAGGTTTTAATAACGGTTCTATAAGAAACTGTTATTAAACACTTAGGTTTTAATAACGGTTTTGTTTATGAACCGTTATTAAAACTCTGGTTTTCAACAACGGTTTTTTCTGATAAACCGTTATGAAAACCTTATTTTTAACAACGGTTTACAGCGAAACCGTTATTAAAAGCTCCATTTTTAACAACGGTTTTTAAGTAAAAACCGTTATTAAATATGAAGTTTACGGACATATTCGCGGGTTTTTGTGTATTTTTCATGACGGTTATGAACCGTTATTAAAGATATAATAACGGGCGATTCAATAACGGTTGAAAACCGTTATTAAAACTGAAAAATAACCGTTATTAAAAGCCCTTTCCGTGGTAGTGTATATCAAACTATAATTTTATGTACTAGTTATAATGTTATTTTAATATTATTAACTAATATTTTTACTAATATAGAAGGTCAGATCCATAGACTCAACTGTTACCTTCGGTAATAGAAACTTATAAGGAGTTGCACATGAGATTTGGATAATAGATCTCTAATGTTCCAAGTGAGCATTACATAAGTAATTTAAAAGCACATTTTATTATTTTAAAAAATAACTAATATGTCTTGTTTTGTTTTAATGTAATATACTCTTCTTTTTCTTTTCTTTTTCTTTTTTTTGTAGGAGGAAATCTTAAGGCACCGTAATGAGGCTGAGACAGAGGTAGAGGTTGTGGGGTCCAACAAAGCCCTTTATGTAGCTTCCACATAACCACAATCGATAGACGTTAATACTATAGTAGATGTTCTTACTTAGCCATTGTCAAGGGTGTTGGGCGCATGTTGTTAGGCTGTCCATTTCTTCCATTGATTGTCGCGCTGTATCGGCATAAGCCGCTGCCTCAACGTCTACTTCCACGGCTGTTCCTAGACTCGATAATTTTATGGTCATGCTTTGCCAACAACAGACCAAGATAAATCATTTGACTTAAATTGTGGCATAGGCTAATTTAGCCTTAACTAGAGGATCAGCCGTCAAAGGATCAAAATCGATTCGATGATCGGGATTTAGAGTAGGATATAAATATTTGGACATATTCCATTACAATAATTATATATCAATTGATAGTAAAAGAGTACATATAACATCCACACAGAAAATATTAAATTTTAAAACATTTAGTAGCTGATACCTTTTTTTTCCCCATAATGCATAAAATTTATTTTTTTTAAAAAAAAGGAGTCAAAACAACTTAAAATTTTAGTTGTTGCAACTCTTTTGTAAGAGTGAATTAATGGTTATGGTTGTTTGATGCCTCATACTAAATTTAATAATAATATAGTATTAAATTTTATATTAGTGACAAATAGTAGTATTAAAGCACTATGTCAGTACATAAGCTCATTTAGTATGAGGGTAATAGGAAAATAAAAGAACTATAACTTACCTAGCACAAATGATACCAGCAAGAGAGCATTCTTTTTATAACCGATATTCTATCCCTACTAACGCCATAAAAAAAATTAAAAGAGAGAGAGAGAACAAAATATACCTGGTAATTTATGTGCCTTATGTAGTATACTTACCATAGCAATTGATAGTTCGATGGAGGAAAGGAGAAACACGTTGAAAGATGTCGTTAGTGAAGTTGGCCATGGGTTCTGCGAGAGCTTCATTGCGCATCCTTAACATATCTTTCATGTCTCCAAACACGAGCCTGTAAGAGTTTCCACTGAGACCCTGTCGTCTGAGATGCTCCTCTAACTTTTTTGGTGTCAACCAAACCCATTTGACTGCTCGCCATATCCAGAAACACAATAGCACTGCGCATGACAATGAAACTGCAAGGGGGCTGATTTCTATTTCCATCTTACCTGCAGAGGAAAAGGAACTTGTATAGAAAGAAAAGAAGGGGAAAAGGGGGGGGGGGGTTTATATGGCACGGGGGCGGCTAAGGACTTTTCGATAAAATTTTGCTTGATGGTATTTGGTGGTGGTGGGGACGAACCTATTGGTTGTGGATCTTTAGGAAGAAAACCTTCCTGGATATCTTGAGTATATAGCATGCCAGTCAACTTACGTCTCATCTATTACCTGTTCGTCTTAGCCGCCACGCCGAGCTAGCTTCCTCCAAGTTTTCATTAGATAAACAGCAGCAGCAACAACAACAACAATAATAATAATAATAAACAAAAATTATTTGTTACGTACTATTTGTTCGGATTTGGAAAAAAAAAAATTCCTTCAACCCCATTGTCCCTAAATGAAAAGTTAACAGAAAGAAGGAAAAAAAGAAAAGAAAAGGAGAATAGGAGTTAATGAAGAAAAAAATAATCAACATTTATTAATTTAGTTGGTCATTTTATTTGTATACATAAAAATGGTAAAGAAAAGGTTAATCATTAATTCATCTCAACTAATCCCAAACCCAACACAGTTATGTTTGTCCAAAACCAGTCAATATATGTGCCAGTGAAGAGATCGGCATGCAGACCTACAGGTAGGAGTTGATTCCATACACGGTGGCTGCTGGGGCAATCCCAAAGTACATGCATCATTTCCTCACAAGGGTGGTGGCAGATCGAGCAGCTAGAACCAGTGGCTATGTTTCGCCCAACTCTGTTGCCATTTTTTAAGGCCCCGCTCATGAATCATGAGTCAGGTTGAAAAACGAATTCACTGCCTCACGATCAATTTCCATATCAAGTTCCATCTCGACGATTTAGGAGTATCATCCCTAGCAAGAAATTCATATCCAGACTTCGATCGAGTGGAATCTGTCATCTGCAGAATTTTCCCATGTTGCGATATCCGATGCTTCATCTTTCCAAAGGTTGAAGACAATAGCAATCTCAGTGAGCATGCAGGTTGGGATTTTTTAATAAATGGTTTTAAGCATGGGCTAAATCAAGGAATATGGCCCTTTAATTTGGTTGTAAGCATTTTAAATGTACAAGGAGACCATATTAGTATCACCCCAAGAGATAGATCTAACTTTTTAATTTCATTAGTGGCGGATTCTATACTTTTGGAAAGAGAGGGAGTAGAACATAATTGGATGAGATTCTCACCATAGCTACAGATTTCTGTAACAAATGAAACAACATTAGAATCCAAGATATCTCCAGTTTTATTGCCAATCAAAGAGTGCTTAATATACATCAGTACAAGAACCATATGATTATTAATGTCAAACAAAGCCCTTTAATTTACCTCTCAAACAACGAGGGCCACATAAGAAGTTGATTTTGACAAACCAGCTAGTAATTATTAACTGCATCACAATAACTAACCATGTAGACAACTAGAGTTGGCGTAATATAATTTGAGCTCCATGCTGAGGTGTAAGTATCAGCAAGTTCTCAGGAGCATGAACATAGGATGGAGAAAGCTCGAAAGAGAAGCGTTGTAAAATCATTGCTAAGGCCAACTTAGCCTCAATGAGGGTAAAGTTTTGCCCTATGCATATTCGGGGGCCCCACCCAAATGGGAAGAAAGAAGCATTTCCCTTTGTTGCCTTTGAAATCCCTTGCGAAAATCTTTCTGGACTGAATTCTTTAGCATCGTCACCCCATGTTTTGGGGTCGAGGTGAGCTTGGAGGATTTGCAGATCGAGTAGCACTCCTTTTGGTAGATTCAGCTTTCCTAGTTTAGTGTCTTTGGAAACCCTTCGCCTTGTAGAAATCACCGGTGGGTAAAGCCGAAGAACCTCGTACATGATCATAGTGACCTGGAAAACATGCATGCATGCATATATAAGAAATGTACATAATTATAGAGAGAGAAAGAGAGAGAGAGAGAGAGAGAGAGAGAGAGAGTCAATGAAAGGGTGGGTCTTACTATCTTTAGGTGGTTTAGTCCGTCAAAGTGTGGTTTCTTGTTGCCAAATGTTGCCATAACTTCCTCTCTTGCACGAGTTTGCCACTCTCGGTGCTTCCCTAATAGGATCATGGTCCATGCTAAGAAAACAGAGGTTGTCTCTTGTCCTGCAAAGTAGAATAACTTGCATTCATCGATCAATTCTTGAGTGGTCATTGAGAGAGGTCGTTTGTTCCCTCCTCCTCCTCCCACCTTAAAGCCTGCAGATTCCATTAGTATGCCCAATAAGTCTTCAGCAACCATTCCAGCCTCCATTTCCTTCTTCCTTTTGGTAATAATACCACTTAGAAGGGTTTGTATTTCATTCCTTATGCTATTCATCCGCTTGTTTGTTTTTGTCGGTAGATACCTAAAAAGAATATGGGTCAATTGTATATTTAGTTAGCCACTTGAAAGAAAAAAAAATGATTAGTTGTTATAAATGTACTCAAAATAGAATATATGTCATGATCAACCAAAAAAAAAGGTTAAATGAATGACCTCCATCCTGGTACGTATACCGTCTGCAGAATACGTATGGTGACAACGCCTTGTTCCTTAAGCAGCTCAAATATCCTCCTCCCTTCTTCATAACTACTTCCAAATGCTGCCAAGGAAATCACATCAGCAGATAGACGCATAAGATGTGGCCACACATCCACTTCTTGTGATAGTGATCCTGACTCCGTCGTCATCATTTCCCATTGGCTGACCATCTTATTACAGCATGTATTAAATGCTGGGAGCATGATCTATCATTATAACCAATATTAATTATTAATGAATGATTATATGGGTAAAAATGGACAAATTACAATAGTATTAGTTACGTTAATCTGGTGAGAGTTAATTAAACACCTTCAACTTCTCCATGTGGAATGCTGGGTTCATCAACTTCCTGTGTGTAGCCCATTTTTCTCCCTCATGAAACGCCAACCCAGTGACGAAGGAATTCGTCAACGGGTTGATATTTGGCTTCTGAAAATCATACATTCTAGAAAAGGCTTCTCTTATTAGCTCTGGTTCAGTTATGTTTATCAGTGGCAATGGACCCATCCATACCAATGAATCATTGCCTACAAAGCAAACCATGTATACGATCATGATCATGAAGTAAAAATTCAGCAAACTTGCAAGACTACGAGAAACACAGTAATTCATGAGGATATTTATGGCAACAACCGAAGATCGCCCGTAATTAAAATAAATCATAACAAGTCATCCTTAGTGAACTTTCTATGATGAAAAAGAAAAGGGAGGGAAGTATGATCGCTAGATATATTTAGCAACTCATGGCAAAAACATAGGCCACAAAATTTTCTAAAAGTTCACTTTTTTAAAAATTGTTATTAGTGGCCTCATTTCTATCACTAAGTATATTATTAGGCACAACATTTTTAGTGAAAAAAATTGGTGCCATTATTTCGTTTAATGCTACATTATTTGGGATGACATATCCTTCATAATTGTCCATGTAATTTTTATTTTCCTTCCAAGTTGTAGTCTTTGATTCTAGAATTTGGGATACCAAATGTCGTACAAAACGTCTAGAACGCATATTCCTCCCCTTACCATTCTCTTCCTCTCTTATCTTTCTTCTCTATCGTTTGGCCTAGGGTGAATTTTTGCCCAAATTTGGTATATATTTGCATAATAATACCTATTTCGATTAGATTTTTGTTACTTTAGCATTTATTAATGTTGTTTTTAACTATTTATTGCTTTTGTTCTCTTTTTGTACACTTTGCTACATCGCTACCCCCGCCTCCAGTAACCCACTGCTCTCTACCTCCACCTCCGATGCTTGATTTTTGTTGGTTTTGACTCTTTTTTTTTTTTAATATTGATTCATTTACTATTTTTGCTAATGCATTTGTTATATTTTCTTAATCTTTTTATTTTCATGTAGATACCACCATCGAAGCTGCTATTGTCAGAAGTGCGTCTCTTTGATGGTAGAACGGACGTAAAAGCCATGCAAATCCAATCCGTCGGCCTCAGAAAACCGACCCAGAATTTCGGAGCCTTCTTTAAGAGCGAGCAGTGGCGACCTTCCCACTCTGCTTTCGTCCTCCGTTCCCCCCCCCCCCCTCTTTTCCTTAATTTCCCGTTTAGAAGACGGAAAAACCGACTTAGAATTTTACGGGCTTCTCTGACGGCCGGGGACGAATCGTGTTTCCTTAACCTTATCGCTATTCTTTCGCTCTCCATTTCTATCCGTTCCGTTACGTTCACGGAATTTTCTGGGGTTTTTTTTTTCTTTTAAAAATAACAGTGACCGATCACGTTTCTCCGACCTTACCCCGCCTCTCCTTTAGCTCTCCATTTTCCGGCTTCCCTTTCCCCGAATGGTTATCGTTTCCTGCTTTTCTTGTCATGTGTGTGTGTGTTTTTTTTCACTAACTTTTTCATCCTTTTTTACACAATAAATTACTTTCAAGTTTATTTAAATTAACGTTAAGTCAGCATTATATGTAAACTTATATATATATATATATATATTCCCCCGCCTTCCGAATTGGATTTGTATAGAAACGACGGTATGTCAGCTCCGATCACCATCAAAGATATAATCCTTAAATAAAATAAAATAAAAAATAGGAGAACAAAATATACCCGATAATTTATGTGTCTTATATAATCTAATTAAATTTGAAGAAAATTATTTCAAAAAGATACCTATCTTAGATCTCATATGGGACCTCAAATGAGTATTTGTTTGAAAGCAATTTTGTCATCTCCACGTATACTAATTAAAAAACCAATGGAAGGGTATCTTTTTTGTGGCCTCGTGACTCATGCCAAAGTGCAAACGCATGCACACGATCAAAGTAAGGAAAAATAAAAAATCATGATAGGCGGAAAAAGCAGATTCCACACTTACCATAGTAATTGATAGTTCGATGGAAGAAAGGAGAGACACGGTGAAAGATGTCGTTAGTGAAATTGGCCATAGGTTTTGCATTGGCTTCATCGCGCATCCTAGCCATATCTTTCATGTCTCCAAACACGAGCCTGTAAGGATTTCCTTTGAGACCTTGTCGTCTGAGATGCTCCTCTAATTTTTTTGGTGTCAACCAAACCCATTTGACTGCTCGCCATATCCAGAAACACAATATCACTGCGCATGACAAGGAAACGGCAAGGGGGCTGAATTCTACTTCCATCTTATCTGCTGCGTGAACTTGTTTAGGATGAAAAGAAGGGAGGGGGGTTAATTTATATAACACAGGGGCGGCGGCTACGGGCTTTATCAATAAAACTTTGTTTGATGTCATGTGGTGGTGGTGGGGACCAACGGAGCGGCTGTGGAGTTTTATGTAGAAAATTCTTCTCGGATATCTCGAATAGCATGCCCTTTAGCTTGCGTATCTTCTATTGCCTGTTGTCTTAGCCACCGCACCGAGCTACCTTCCTCCATGTTTTCATTAGGTAAACGACAAAAACAACGGCAGCGGTGACGGCAGCAATGATGATAATAAATAAATAAATAAATAATAACGTTTAATTTGATATTGAAGTCGGTTAAAAACCATCGTTGAAACATTGTTGACGGTACATGGTTAATCGCAGTGCCGCTAAATAATTTGCTACGATTTATGCAACCATCAGTTAAAAAAAAATTACCAATAGTTTTTAACCATTTCTAAAATATATTACCAACAGAATTTAATCGTTTCTAAAATATTTTATCGATGATTTTTAATCATCCCTAATTCTAATATACACCATAAGTTAACTTTATCTTGTAACTTCCACATAAACAACCTACGAGATACACATTAATATTAACTTACATTAATTTACATCCAACCTTTTTATAATAACATAAATCTAGTAATTCATAAACCTACGTTAATAATATTTAATTAAAAATTATATATACTAATATATATCCAAAATGACAAAGTAGCTAAATCTATTTCTAGACTATATTTGTCTGGAATGTATATATGCATCAGTTTAATACCAACGATCATCCATTATAAAATATCCAATATAAAATATCTAGATCAAAAAAAGTCAGCATTTGCCTCCATTGTATATGTACACCTAGCTTGATATGCATATCTCTTGATCTCCCATATAGTATCTTGAAATACTTCATTATAGCACAAAATATATATTTATAGTTAAACAACATTATAAATAAATATAATCTAACTTTCCTAAAGATCTGTATTAAAATTACCTAAGGATTTTCCGCATCTAACGGCATCCTGCAACAATAGATATTCATGATAAGAGGATAGAAAATAAGGGAGAGCAAAATTATGTAAATGTGGTCAGAATTGATGGATTCTTGTATGTAGTAGTTTCTTATGGATGCTTCTAAGTCTAATTGCATGTAGTTTTTGATTTCTCAAGTGCATCTACAGAGTGTCATTAGCATCCTTCCTTTCAGTGAATAATTTTCCTTATTACTAGCAGCATAACCACTAGTTCCACATGGTAGCTATATTTTCTAGAACATATCTAACATCATATTCTTCATTTCTGCAAATGCTTAAACAGGCACATTGCAGTTAACCAAAGCTTCAGTATACAACTATTTTTAAACACTTGTATAAGAGTTTTCCAAGTCCACATAGGTTAAATTTTTGTCTATTTTAGTCCCTGAATGAAGAAGAACATTTGATCCCTTCATATGTATTTTTAAAATAAATTAGTCCTTCAAATCTCATATGAACCTTCAATAACAAGTTAAGAACACTCTCTCATAAACAATTATGATCCATCTCTTAATTAATGTTTGCAACCTTATCCATTTATCTTAATTAATCACCACTTAAATTGAAAACTTAGTGAAGCAACCTAACAATCTTCCTCATCTCTACCTCTGCTACCTCCTTCTATTTCAATTATCAGTCTTTTCTAATTTTATTGAAAGCAAATCTACCAATAAAAACCTTCATAGAAAATAGTATTCTCCTACAACTTATCGGCTTCACCACCACTCCATACTTATTCCTCTAAATAATTCATAAAACTACAACAAGAAAAAAAATTAATGAAGGGAAACATAATTAAGGAAGACTAACTCATACAAAAAAAACATGAGTAGAGATGTCTCAGATTTTGAGGGTCCTAATATGTTATCTTGGGAAGATGATACAGAGAAAAAAAAAGCCACCAATATTTACCAATATATGGTCTTTATTGACATATAACTGATATTTGTGGTGAAAAATTATGAAAAGTCACACTATGACAACTATGATATAAAATATTCTGGTATCGCTAGAACATGACCACAATCGTATTTCCTAGACTAACTAAAATAAAATTATTTGAGAAAAAAATTAATAAATGAAATCAAAGTTGAAAGAAATATTTTATGGTAACATGTTCTCTTTCTGTTTCACCTACTTTGAGGCTAGTCTAGAAAAAAAAACCATTTTGTTGACCTACTCTCTCAATTTGAAGTCTGGAATAGATATCTAAACATAGTATGGAAAACTCCTATGAGGAAGAGCATAGCTAGACATGGAGCTTCAAGGTTGATAGTCGTGGCATGAAAATAAATAAATAAAAAAAAAGAAATAATCAAAGTATAGAAAAGCCTCACCAACGAATAGAAGTATTTAGAGATGAGAGATTAGTGGTTGCGGTGATAGTGAGTTTGTTGGTGGTAAGAATACTAGTCTATGAAAGGCTTACATGGTAATAGTGATCATAGAGAGAGACAGAGCTTTTATCCTCATTCAAACTAGATAAAATGAAATCATACTATCGAAGATGGGTCTTTAACCATTAGGATAATATTAGCACATGTCACATACAGTCCCACCATTAGGGTAAACAAAGTTAATTCTTTTAGCATGTCATACTTTGTTTATACTCAATAATTTTCTACCACAGATATCACCTTCCATGTATCCAAGGGAAAAAACCTACACATATATGATGAAGACGACACAAAAGGAAATTCAAGTCATAGCCCATGAAGAGGGACAATAAAAGCCTAGTATGTATTATTGTATTACCTGGCAAAAAAAATTGTTTTAGACTCAACACTGTCTACAAAAGTATCAAATGTAGTCATAGACAACTTTTCTCTTTTTGCATGAGAAGATGATGAATCTGGCCAATCTTCGGTATAAAATGTAGCCACAGTATGTTATTCATAGATTTTAATTATCTACAAAAAAATAAAATCATACACATGCACAAAACTTTAATAAAACTGAAAAGACATACACATGATGTGGTCTCACATTAACTCACTACCTGCAAAATGCATGCACACATGCAACAAGAGAATGAGAAAAGGGCATAGCTGGTGCAAAATGATTCAAGCATCGTACGTATATGTTAGAAAGTGTAATAATCTACTTGAAAATGGGGAGGGGATGTTTCATGAATATAAAAAAAAAATGATTTCTAAGTTTCCTTATATCCTAAATGTTTTGGACAATTATAAAAAAGTAATGTATAGTAAGGAACTAATTAATAGCTTAATTAAATATACATATGTGTTGCTTGTTCTTCTCATCCACTCATTGACCTTTTCCATAAAATTTGCTTGAACTCTTTTCATAAAAGCCATTTCTTCTCTAGTGTTAGCCATTTCTTCTTTGTTTTTTTTTTGTAACTTTTCTTCGATTTTCTACAACTTCTCTTTGGTTTTATGCAACATTTTAGTAGTAACAACTAATTTCTTACTCACCTTTTCAACTTCTTGATTAGATTGTCCTACATGTTGATTAAACATATCTAACTTTGACGGTGTAGCACCATGCCCCTAGAAAATGCCCTACCATTATGATTTTTTTCATATAGGGCTAGGATTACTTCCTTTTCTGCAACAATGGTAGACCCTAACAACTCAAAATTGCCTATTTTATCATTGACATAAGCAATGGCATCATCCTATAATAAAATAGTAAAAATAAAATACATAGAATCAAAATCAAATAGATCAAAAAAAAATAAGGATACTAGTGAATAAATATGTGAATATATCACATCATACCACAACCTCTTTCAATGTTGAATTCTTTGAGGAGCTCCCATCACGTCTTTTATAATTTTGTATAAGCATTTCAAGGTCAACAGGCTCACTTCCTTCCAATATCCTCTAAAGTATCAAATAAAAATAAATCGCAAAAAAAATCTAAAAGACACTTAACTATTAATATTTTGGTTTGTCATGAATTACTCAAAAATTCATCTATGGTAATAACAAAAAATTTTGTTCTACGAGTATGAAGATGATATGCTTCTCATAGTTTCTCCTCTCTTAGCATCAATCTAGTTCAAATAAATAATTAGGTGAGTATATATTTGATTTATATTATAACTATACACATAGTGAAATGTTATAACTTTCCTTTGTAAGAAAACCAATATTCAACAAATTTGATCTAATGAGCCTTAATAAGTCATATCTTATGCCATTTATCAAGTACTTGATCTTTATTCTCACCTAAAAGGTAATGAAGAGCCTTCAACTCATACTTTCTTTGTCTTACTTTCACTCCAATATTACTTAAGAAGTATTTGTTCATCACAATTCTTGAAGGAAGAAGAAATTTTTCCTATATAATGAATAGAATAACAATAATAAATAATAAGAAAAATATTACTCACTCATAATAAAAAGGGAAAGAAATACCGAAATTAATTTCTTCAAAGAATCTTTGAATCTTTTATAGACATGGTGCCATTCATATTCTTCTTAAGGAAACTATTTTGGTTTTTTTGCTAAGTCCCCTAGCTAATGATAGAAGTAATGTCCTGACTTTCTAATTAGTTGAAATATTTTATTGACATCCACTATCATCCGCTCACTGTTCCTAATATTCCAAATATCTTTTAGATCAATTTTTCACATACTTCGAATAATCCTTCCCGCAATATCTGAATGACAAATCAGTTAAATAAAGGAAAAAATTTACATAAAAGAAATACAACACTAAATAATATAATGAATCATCCTTACTAATAAATTTCACGAAGTCATTATCAACTATGATTGTGCAATTTTCACTTCTACCAATACCATTTCCACTTCTACTTCGACTACCACTACCACTTATATCTAACATATCATGCTCATCAGGGATGTGATCAATATGGATATGCTCCTCACAGATGGGCCCCTCTAATAGTGGAGCTTTATGTATACCACTATGAGGTTTAAATGATAAGTGTGCATTTGGAGATCTCTCACCCGATGATCTTGTATCAACAAAAGATTAAACAAGTGTGTTCGATGAAATGGGTGAGCTACTATCATTTTGGACATGTTTTAAAGGAGGAGTGACATCAGAGGTGTTCAAGAATTAGATGAAGATGCACACAAATAAGACATTAATCTCTTTCTTGCATTCTTTAAGTGATACATGACTATAAAATATATATGATCTAAACACACTAAAGATAGTCAGATATATGGATGGTAATAATAAAACATTTACCAAAAAAATAATTACATATTACAACCACTAAATATTATCAAACCAATATTACAAGTATCATCCATAGGAATACATAGCAACGAAAATACAAACATAGACAAAAAAAACACCTATTCATCCATGTCCATCCGAGCTAAATATATTACATCTTCGAAAGTATTAATGAAAGTAGAAGGAACATATTGAGGATAGAGAAGATCAAATTCAACATCATTTTCTCCTTGGGCACATGCTCCTAAATGATAGTTGTCTCTTGCCTTTGTTTCAATAATGTGAAATCAATCTTCTCCCACCTTTGACATAAAACACTTGGGTTGCTTGAGATGAAAGAATGAATGGATCATCTTTCAATGTTTTACCCATGTGAATCAAATGGTTGAAATTTACGAATGTAAAACCATTGTTATCTTGCTTCAAGCCTCTACTTGAATTAATATTTATCCAGTCACAACAAAATAATATAACTTGGTAACTCCCATAGTAATCTAATTCATAAATGCCTCTAATCCTTCCATAGTATTTTATTCCATCAACAAATATCATCATCCCACAGTTTTAAGTTTTCTTCCTCTCATCACGCTTTTTTGTATGGAATTTGTATTCCCTCATGATGAAATAATTCATTGATCTAACTAATTTATTAAGTCCTCGTGCCAAAGCCTTCCAAATTTGTCCACCCTCTATGGTGTCATCAAAGTGTTATACCTAAAATTATATTTAAAAAAATTTACACCATTTATACTTAATAAAAGAGTATCGTTATACATGTTACTAAAGCTACCTTTAATTGAAGCCATTGAGAGAATTCTTTAATCACCCATTTTTTCCACCCTATTTGGTTTCATCAAAGTGCCATACCTAAAATTATACTAAAAAAATTACACCATTTATACCTAATAAAAGAGTATTGTTATACATGTTACTAAAGCTGCCTTTAATTGAAGCCATTGATAGAATTCTTCAATCACCCATTTTTCTCAGTATTATCATCAA
>JBDNDU010000238.1:15000-22500 GCA_039764185.1 Tamarix austromongolica | reverse complement strand
CCTACTCACGGTGACTTGGTAGAATTGGGAGAAGCTGTAGGTATTATTGCGGGACAATCCATTGGAGAACCTGGTACTCAACTAACATTAAGAACTTTTCATACTGGTGGAGTATTCACAGGGGGTACTGCAGAACATGTACGAGCTCCTTCTAATGGAAAAATCAAATTTAATGAAGATTTGGTTCATCCCACACGTACGCGTCATGGACATCCTGCCTTTCTATGTTACATAGACTTGGCTGTCACTATTGAGAGTGAAGATATTATACATAGTGTAAATATTCCACCAAAAAGTTTTCTTTTAGTTAAAAATGATCAATATGTCGAATCAGAACAAGTTATTGCCGAAATTCGCGCGGGAACATCCACTTTGAATTTGAAAGAAAGGGTTAAAAAACATATTTATTCTGATTCAGAGGGAGAAATGCACTGGAGTACCGACGTGTACCATGCACCCGAATTTACGTACGGTAATGTTCATCTCTTACCAAAAACTAGTCATTTATGGATATTATCAGGAAGGCCACACAGATACAGTGTAACTTCGTTTTCGCTCCACAAGGATCAAGATCAAACGAACGCTCATTCTCTTTCTGTCGAACAAAGATCTATTTCTAATTTTTCAGTGACTAATGATCAAGCGAGACTCAAATTATTGAGTTCGGATTTTTCTAGTAAAAAAGAGGATAAGATTCTTTATTATTCAGAACTTAATCGCATCGTATGTACTGGTTGTTGTAATCTCATTTATCCTGCCAAGAATTATGATTTATTGGCAAAGAGGCGAAGAAATCGATTCATCATTCCATTTCAATCAAGTAAAGAACGAGAGAAAGAATTCATGTCCCTTTCTAATATTTCGATTGAAATACCCACAAATGGTATTTTCCGTAGAAATAGTATTCTTGCTTATTTCGACGATCCTCGATACCGAAGAAAGAGTTCGGGAATTACTAAATACGGGACTGTAGAGGTGCATTCAATCGTAAAAAAAGAAGGTTTGATTCAGTATCGAGGAGTCAAAGAATTTCGACCAAAATACCAAATGAAAGTCGATCGGTTTTTTTTCATTCCCGAGGAAGTACATATCTTGCCCGTATCTTCTTCAATAATGGTACGGAATAATAGTATCATTGGAGTAGATACACAAATTACTTTAAATACACGAAGTCGGGTCGGCGGATTGGTCCGAGTGGAGAAAAAAAAAAAAAAGATTGAACTAAAAATCCTTTCTGGAGATATTCATTTTCCTGGAGAAACAGATAAGATCTCCCGGCACAGTGGCATTTTGATACCACCTGTAAGGAAAAAAACAAATTCTAAGGAATCAAAAAATTTTAAAAATTGGATCTATGTCCAACGGATCACACCTATAAAGAAAAAGTCTTTTGTTTTGGTTCGACCCATAGTCACTTATGAAATAATGGACGGTATAAGTTTAGCAACACTTTTTCCTCAGGATCTGTTGCAAGAACGGGATAATTTACAACTTCGAGTTGTTAATTATATCCTTTATGGAAATGGTAAACCTATTCGGGGAATATCTGACACAAGTATTCAATTAGTTCGGACTTGTTTAGTATTGAATTGGTACCAAGACAAAAAAAGTTCTTCTTTTGAAGAGGCCCGTGCTTCCTTTATTGAAGTAAAAACCAATGGTATAATTCGAGATTTCCTAAGAATCGATTTAGTGAAATCCACTATTTCATATACTGGAAAAAGGAATGATCCGTCAGGTTCCAGATTAATTTATGATAATGGATCAGATCGTACCAATATAAATCCGTTTTATTCCATTTATTCAAAAACAAGACTTCAAAAATCATTTAGCCAAAATCAAGGAACTGTTCGTACGTTGGTGACTAGAAATAAGGAATGCCAATCTTTCATGATTTTGTCATCGTCTAATTGTTTTCGAATGGGTCCATTCAAGAGTGTAAAATATCACAAAGAGTCAAGTAAAAAAAATCCCCTAATTCCAATTAGGAATTCGTCGGGTCCTTTAGGAACAGCCCTTTCCATTAGGAATTATGATTCATTTTACCATTTAATAACTCATAATCAGATTTTTTTAACTAACCATTTGCAACTTGACAATTTAAAACAAATTTTTCAAGTACTTCAATATTATTTAATCGACGAAAGTGGAACAATTTATAATCCCGATCCATGCAGTAACATAATTTTCAATCCATTCGCATTGAATTGGTATTGTTTTACTAATAATTATTGTGAAGAGAAATCACCAAAAATGAGTCTTGGACAATTGATTTGTGAAAATTTATGTATTGCTAAAAAAGGACCATGCTTAAAGGCGGGTCAAATTCTAATTGTTCAAATCGACTCTTTAGTATTAAGATCCGCTAAGCCTTATTTAGCCACCCCGGGAGCAACTGTTCATGGTCATTATGGGGAAATCCTTGATAAAGGAGATACATTAGTTACATTTATATATGAAAAATCGAGGTCTGGTGATATAACGCAAGGTCTTCCAAAGGTAGAACAAGTTTTAGAAGTTCGTTCGCTTGAGTCAATATCGATGAATCTCGAAAAGAGAATTGATGATTGGAACGAGCGTATACCAAGAATTCTTGGAATTCCTTGGGGATTCTTGATTGGCGCTGAGTTAACTATAGTGCAAAGTCGTATGTCTTTGGTTAATAAGATCCAAAAGGTTTATCGATCCCAAGGGGTGCAAATCCATAATAGGCATATAGAAATTATTGTACGTCAAATAACATCAAAAGTATTGGTTTCAGAAGACGGAATGTCTAATGTTTTTTTACCCGGCGAACTCATTGGATTGTTGCGGGCAGAACGAATGGGGCGTGCTTTGGAAGAAGCGATATGTTACCGAGCCCTATTATTGGGAATAACGAGAGCATCTCTAAATACGCAAAGTTTTATATCCGAAGCGAGTTTTCAAGAAACTGCTCGAGTTTTAGCAAAAGCTGCTCTCCGAGGTCGTATCGATTGGTTGAAAGGTCTAAAAGAAAACGTTGTTCTGGGGGGGATGATACCCGTCGGTACGGGATTCAAAAGATTAGTACACCGTTCAAGGAAACAGAAGAGTATTCCTTTCAAAACAAAAAAGAAGAATCTATTCGAAGGGGAAATAAGAGATCGTTTTTTTTACCACAGAGAATTATTTACATCTTGTGTTTCAAAGAATTTCCATGATACATCAAAATAATTATTTATGGGATTGAATGATTTGGAAGAACAGACTCAACCCTTTGAATTATCTGTATTTTTGATGGTCATTTAATTTTTATAAATTGAGTAATAAAATAATCAAGATAGTAACGAATAGAAAGAAATTCAAGGCTTGGATTGTGTATCTGTATCAATGATCAATCCGCGGTAGAAGAGAAGGTTCCGTCGGAACAATTATTTATTTCAAGATACCTCATCTCTTTTTTGAAATAAAAAAAAGAGGAAGTGTGGGGAGAAATGACAAGAAGATATTGGAACATCACTTTGGAAGAAATGATGGAAGCGGGAGTTCATTTTGGTCATGGTACTAGGAAATGGAATCCTAGAATGTCGCCTTATATCTCTGCAAAACGTAAAGGTATTCATATTACAAATCTTACTAGAACTGCTCGTTTTTTATCAGAAGCTTGTGATTTAGTTTTTGATGCAGCAAATAGAGGAAAACAATTTTTAATTGTTGGGACAAAAAATAAAGCAGCTGATTCAGTAGCACGGGCTGCAATACGGGCTCGATGTCATTATGTTAATAAAAAATGGCTTGGGGGTATGTTAACCAACTGGTCCACTACCGAAACGAGACTTCATAAGTTCAGAGACTTGAGAATGGAAGAAAAGACGGGTAGACTCGCCCGTCTTCCAAAGAGAGATGAAGCCATGTTGAAAAGACAATTATCTCACTTGCAAACATATCTGGGTGGGATTAAATATATGACAGGGTTACCTGATATTGTAATCATTGTGGATCAGCAAGAAGAATATACAGCCCTTCGAGAATGTATTACTTTGGGAATTCCAACAATTTGTTTAATCGATACAAATTGTGACCCCGATCTCGCAGATATTTCGATTCCGGCAAACGATGACGCTATCGCTTCAATCCGATTAATTCTCACAAAATTAGTATTCGCAATTTGTGAGGGACGTTCTAGCTATATAAGAAATCTTTGATTCATACTAAAATCAAAAATTATTTCGTGAACTCTATAATTCTTATAATTACTATTTACTTTACTAGTATAATTACTATTTACTTTACTAGAATAATAATATTTTTCTAGTAAAGTAAATAGTAATAAAATAGTCAAATCTTTTTCTATTCCGGAATCTCAAAAAAGATATAGATATAAAAAGACCTGGGTATATTATGCGATTAGTTGGTTTCACAAATCTACGATTCAAGTAGACAAGTCGAGAAATAAATGGTTGAATCAAAATAATTTCATTTCAAGTTATATTTCTGTCAGAGGACGACAATATGAATGTTCTATCATGTTCAATCAATAAACTAAGGGGATTATACGAACTATCTGGTGTGGAAGTAGGTCAACATTTCTATTGGCAAATAGGGAGTTTCCAAGTCCATGGCCAAGTACTTATTACTTCTTGGGTTGTAATTGCTATCTTATTAGGTTCAGCCATTATAGCTGTTCGGAATCCACAAACCATTCCGACAGACGGTCAGAATTTTTTCGAATATGTCCTTGAATTTATTCGAGACGTGAGCAAAACTCAGATTGGAGAAGAATATCGCCCCTGGGTTCCGTTTATTGGAACTATGTTTCTATTTATTTTTGTTTCGAATTGGTCAGGGGCTCTTTTACCTTGGAAATTAATACAGTTACCTCGTGGGGAGTTAGCCGCACCCACGAATGATATAAATACTACTGTTGCTTTAGCTTTACTCACGTCAGTGGCATATTTCTATGCGGGTCTTACAAAAAAAGGATTAGCTTATTTTGGTAAATATATTCAACCAACTCCCATTCTTTTACCCATTAACATCTTAGAAGATTTTACAAAACCTCTATCGCTGAGTTTTCGACTTTTCGGAAATATATTAGCGGATGAATTAGTCGTTGTTGTTCTTGTTTCTTTAGTACCTTTAGTGGTTCCTATACCCGTTATGTTCCTTGGATTATTTACAAGCGGTATTCAGGCTCTTATTTTTGCAACTTTAGCTGCAGCTTATATAGGCGAATCCATGGAGGGTCATCATTGATTCGTTTTCGAAAGGGTCGCTTAGACAAGGCAATATATGATATGCAATTTATATAGGGAACATTACTATAAAAATACGGTTTATATAATAAAAAAAAGTATTCATTAGGATAGAGGGCCCAAACTGGCTATATGTAATGGCTATAAATAAGTAAACTCTTGTAGCTGAAAGATTCTATCTAGTGAATCTAAAATAGAATAGTTAACTTAGTTTACGTTATGGAAGAAATACATGTATATTTTATATTCGATATTGACTAATTATATATGAACTAATCTTTTCTTTCTTTTTAATTTAGACAGGGATACTAATAGAAGTCCTTATTTTTATGACTGTGAATTGAATGAATAAACAGATCAAATCAAGACAAAAAAAGATCCAAAAATTCAAAGCACGCTTAGAAATAAGGAAATGGAAAAATGAAAGTTGTATGGATTCAAAAAGACCCCACAAATAGGAACTCAAAAAGATCAATTTTTTCTGAAGATCTGATGGTTCAATAATCTTACTATTTTTATTTTGAGTTATTAGATACCTCGACTAGATGAATCTTAGTGATGGAATAATTAAAAAATAATTGATATTTATTTGGTTGATTGTATCATTAACTATTTTTTTTTTGCGAGGAACTTATCATGAATCCACTTGTTTCTGCCGCTTCTGTTATTGCTGCTGGATTGGCCGTAGGGCTTGCTTCTATTGGACCTGGAGTTGGTCAAGGTACTGCTGCGGGCCAAGCTGTAGAAGGTATTGCGAGACAGCCCGAGGCAGAGGGCAAAATACGAGGTACTTTATTGCTTAGTTTGGCTTTTATGGAAGCTTTAACAATTTATGGACTGGTTGTAGC
This sequence comes from Tamarix austromongolica, assembly GCA_039764185.1. Classification (NCBI taxonomy): domain Eukaryota; kingdom Viridiplantae; phylum Streptophyta; class Magnoliopsida; order Caryophyllales; family Tamaricaceae; genus Tamarix; species Tamarix austromongolica. The sequence continues at coordinate 16,436 of JBDNDU010000238.1, read as the reverse complement.
ATTAGCGCTTTTATTTGCAAATCCATTTGTTTAATACGAAAAATACTTTGATACGTCTTTTTGAGTTTATTACCTTCGACTTGCCACTTGCTTTTTCGCATTACATTCTATCAACATGTCGCTCCTAAAATCACTTATTCGTTGAGAAAATAACTTATGGGAAGGACTGATTTAAGGATGAGGAATTAGCGTTACCGACTCGCTTTCTTCCTTCCCCCTCTTAATCTAACGGAAAACCTCTTAGGAAGTATTCCAACAAAGGAGGTATTTCGAAATTGACATGAAAACCCGGTACCTATGCCTAATTCTATCAAATAAGTATTCTTATTATTGGAAATCTCAATTGAAAAAATAAAATTCATTTTTCAATTGCATAGATTTTTAAATTTATTTTCTATTTAGAAATAGGAAAAAAGTGAAGTAATACAACAAAGAATTCTGTTCGATTTTTTAGTATATCTATATGAGGAGATCATATGAAAAATGTAACCGATTCTTTCGTTTCCTTGGGTCACTGGCCATCCGCCGGGAGTTTCGGGTTTAATACCGATATTTTAGCAACAAATCCAATAAATCTAAGCGTAGTGATTGGTGTATTAATCTTTTTTGGAAAGGGAGTGTGTGCGAGTTGTTTATTTCAAGAAGAGGTTGGATTACACCAGCTGCGCCTTTTTTTGTTATACCTAGTAAAGAAAGATGCAGGATCTCGCGAATTACTTCTGAATCAATTAATAAATCATATATAAGAACCATAGCATTTCGTGATTCGTTGGTAACTCTATTTTGATTCTCTATCAACCAACGATGTGGACCATTAACATAACATGGTTAAAGCAAAACCGTTTGAAGTCCAGACCCGGCATGGTACTCTTTCTACCACTATCTTAATACTTAGATAGTTTTCAATTTAAATCAAATGGATAGTTATAAATTTTTCGATATAGAACACTCATGTCGATACAATAATTTTTAACTTTTTTTTTATTAAATGCCAAATGCTGAATCGATGACCTGTGTATAAAGTAATAAATCTTTTTTGGATTTTAAGAAAAACCAAAACAACTTTGCTGACAATTACATATTTTTTTTGTCAGAAGAGTCCTCCGAATCTTTTGATCTTGGATGGGTGATCTGTTTCAATTTTGTTTGGAATATTAATAGAGAAGAGAGGATAGGCTCATTACATTCAAAACTCGAGATGGGAAATTTACCATCCCATTTTGAATTTCTATGAGCGTGAGAGCCAAATGAATCGAAAGATTCAAGTTTGGTTCGGGAAGGGATCATGAAAGTTTTTAAATGAATTTAAAGATAATCTACTTTCATTAAGTGATTTATTAGATAATCGAAAACAGAGAATCTTGAATACTATTCGAAATTCAGAAGAACTGCGCGGAAGAGCCGTTGAACAGCTGGAAAAAGCCCAGGCTCGCTTA
>JBDNDU010000238.1:7500-10000 GCA_039764185.1 Tamarix austromongolica | reverse complement strand
AATTCGATGTAATGATCAATAAATTCAGTTTCATTTTATATCTAAATGTGTCCAAATCCTAATAAAAAAACCGGATTCGACACAGATATTTGGACGGGAATTGACGAACAATCAATAAAAATATTAGTGTTTATTAGTATCGAATAGAAGTGGGGCGTGGCCAAGTGGTAAGGCAACGGGTTTTGGTCCCGGTATTCGGAGGTTCGAATCCTTCCGTCCCAGAGCATATGTGATTTTATCACAATCAAAGATTGCTTTTTTTTTTGAAAATCTTATGTCTGCTTACTTTTTTATTTACTTTTCAATGATGCATTAATAATAAAAATACGAAAAAAAAAAAAATTACATATGTAAAAAATTGATTTTTAACTTTTTGAACTTAACTTTTAGGTATATTTCATATAATGATTAAAATTAAAACAGGGTGATTTATTCATTTTATTCAACTTACTTTCTCCAAAGATTACCTAAAAAAATCACCAAACCCCAGCCAAGAAAAAAATACATAACCTATAAAACGAAGAAATATTTTTATGTATTAATTTTTCTATCGAAGTGACAATGGTCTTTCCATTTTTATGAAAAAAAAATTTGGCACTTTCTATTTTAGTTATAATTCTATTTTTTAGAAATTAAAAGAAATAAATTAAAAATAATTATGAAATTTCAATATTAATCTAATTCCATTAAAAATAGAATACAATCTACAAATAGAATATATAGATAATATATTAAGTAATGAATCGACTATTAAAATATTTTTTAATATAAAAAAATATATAATTCTCTTATAGTAGAATATAGATTTTTATATCTATTTACTGACTAAACCAATGACTATTCATGATTCCATAATTGAATCAATTGCATACTGATTCCAAATTCGAGGAATGTTATGGTAAAACTTCGTTTGAAACGATGTGGTAGAAAGCAACGTGCGACTTGAAGGACATGATCTTTTGTGGATTCTTATATCCACCATTTTATATAAAATAAAAAAGTGCTTTTGGCTCGACATCCTTTGTTCTGTTCTACTAGAACCCCAATTTTTGGGGTTGGAATTTCAATAGGCCAAGATGGAGCTCGAGTAGAAATTATTGATTCATTTCATAAGGGCAAGAATCTAGGGTTAGTATCAATTAATAAGTTGAAACAGCTTCGTAAGTTTATTTTTGACAAATAAATCAAAAGGATCAAATTGGAACAAGTTTTATATCCATTCAAATAAAAAAAGTAAAATTTATTGGAATTGATAAAAAATTTTCGATAAAAAGTATATCGTGCGGGAATCAACCGTTTGTCTGATTCTTAGATATAAATAAATCAATGAAAAAAGGTATGTTGCTGCCATTTTGAAAACATTAAAGATCAACGAAGTAATGTCTAAACCCAATGATTCACAGCAAAGATAAAAGATTCCGGAACAAGAAAATACCCTTTCAATTGTCTCACCAACTGGATCAATTCAAATCGATTTTGAATGAGACAAAAAAAAAGGGGGTTAGAGACTACTCAATAAATTAAATCAATTAAATGCCAAAAAGTTTTAATTTGAGCTATATAAGAGTTATTCCACTTGAGTTATGAGTAAAAAAGATTTTTTTTCAGGAAATCAAAACAAAAAAGGACTTCATTTCTAGTTTGATTTTGAATTTCGTTTTTCGGACGTATTTGCCATTTGATTTCCATATATGTCTAAGCATAATTTCGAATCATTTTTCTCGAGCCGTACGAGGAGAAAACTTCCTATACGTTTCTAGGGGGGGTATTGTTCATCTAATCTATCCCAATGAGCCGTCTATCGAATCGTTGCAATTGATGTTCGTGCCCAAAGAGAAGGAAGAGATCTTCGAAAAGTGGGGTTTTATGATCCGATAAACAATAAAACTTCTTTAAATGTTCCTGCTATTCTCTATTTCCTTGAAAGGGGTGCTCAACCTACAGGAACTGTTTATGATATTTTAAAGAAGGCCGAGGTTTTTAAGGAACTTCAATTAATGAAATAAAAAAAAAAAATAATCAAGTTTGTTTATTCGATTTATATTTATTTCTATTTTGTGATTGAATAAACTTTTTTTATTTTTATTTTATCGACACTCTTTTTTGTTCATGTAAATTCTTCATGTAGTGCCAATCCAACACAAGTTATTTTCTTTTAGTTAACTTAGATTTCCTATTTGATTTTATATTTTTTAAACATAGATATTGACAAGAGTATATTGAACAAATATAATTCAATCGTAATATATCCTTTTCTTTCTGTCCTCCGTTCAATACATCGGTTTGCTTTTTTACTTTATTTAAAATTGAAATTGGATTTATATTTATATATAATATAATTTTTTTTTTTCAAATGAAAAGAAAAAAGGGATAATTAATATAAGAATAGTAATTAAGAAAATGAAATTTTTATTAAATCGAATAGATTAAATCTAATCATAAGAAATCAATTCAATTAATAAAAAATCGAATTAATAATATAATTTGAATAAAATATAAG
>JBDNDU010000024.1:0-32595 GCA_039764185.1 Tamarix austromongolica | reverse complement strand
GTAACCACTCTTTAATATTTTAAACTTATGTGTTCAATCATTTTGCTCAAAATTATTTCATTCCTTTTAAATCATTAGATTGCGGAAAAATTTGTTTAGACGATTTGATATTTTAACCGTTTTTCCATTTTCATATGTTTTTCATCAAACTAATTTTGAGGCATAATGTTTGTATATATTTGTTTTATAAAATTATTTCACACATTTTCATAAAATTTAATTATTTTTAATATTTGTTTATTATATTTCCTAATAAATAATTATTATTGGACTTTCTTTATAATTTAATAATCTAAAATTATATGTAATCAATCTCCTGACTACTATTTATCATCCAAATAGCTCTCTAAATAAAAGAAATCATATTCTAACTAGTTACCTTTTTCCTAACCAAAAATTTGATTAAAGTATCATACATATGTTATAATATTTTTCTTACACACTTAACATTAACCTTAAGTTTACCTATACTTAGCACTCAAGAGAGATTAAAGTCAAGCAAAAATTACATTGTACACTCTTCACCCTTCACCCCATCAAGTGATGATCGTGCCTATACTTATGCTCACATAACAACCATTTTCTTTTCAAATGCAACACACAACAAACATGACCAATCCTTTTCCTTATCTCCCTTTATTTGATTTCTTTCCAACTTATTCTTGTCTAGTCTTTGATCCATTTTAAAGCTCGCAATGCATAATTTATTTAGCTACATATTATCCCTTTTAAATTGAGCCTCTTCATCATTTTTTTATGCTAATCTTAACTCTTTAACCTTATTTTTTGGAAGGTGTCCAAGTGGGTTAGAAGATGAATGCTAGGCTCTTTATTTTAGCTTTTGCTTGGAGCTTAAGAATTTTGGTAATTAAACTAACCTTTATAATTAGGTTTATGAGCTATTTATTTGATATGTTATTATATGCATGATTTTATTTTATTATGAAATCATGAAATATGTTAATTACTGAGAATGGAAATTAAAATTTTTTATAATATGCATATAAACATTTTATAATTATATGGTTGGATGAAACATGGTTGGGAGGTCTTGTATGGCTTTCAACCACCTGGGTTAAGGCATGATCATGGCTATTTAAATTTTTGCTAAAGCATAATTTCATGTGCATAAGAGAATGCTTAGGAATTTCCTTGAATTTTTTTAGTTGATAAATGAATGTGTTAGTGTTAGTGTTAGTGTTATTGTGTGTGTGTGCATATCTCATCTCCTGTTATTTTATGTGATTTTTTTTTAATTTTATCTAATTATATCATCACATAAATAATAAGTAGAGAAGCTATGGTATGATTTTTGGACCTTATGGAGTTGTTTAGAATAAGCTATGAATTTTAGGAGTTCTAAGGTAATTTATTGTGAAAAAGGGCATTTTGGTTATTATAATTTAAATATAGAAATTTTGGGATCTAAGGGCATATTAGGTTTAAAAAATTAAGTTAAAATGGATAAGTGTTATGTTTGAGTAATAATTGAGGAGTAAACTTAGAGAACTTAATTAAAATGGATAATTAAGTTAATAAAAGACATTTTGGTTAAATTAAGTAATATTAGTATTTTAATCCTGGTATCCATATTTAATGGTTCATCCTAGTAAAATAGTTTGTTTATTGAATGCCTTTTAACATGAAATATACCTCTATTAATCCCAATATATTTTAGGGTATAACATTAGGTAATTTTAGTCATTTTATGTGTTTTAGATTATTTTGATTGATTGTGGCCTTATATGTGAACTCCTAAATGATCTTTGACCTTTTTTCCACTAGTGGTTAAATGTTGAACCATGATCGACTAATTATTTCTATTTATTGTTGACTTCTATTAACCTTTGACTTAACATTAACCACCTAAATTTGTCTTAAATAATTGGAATTGATGAATGTTGATATCTAAATTAAAAATGGGTTTTCATGGCATGAAACTTAGGCTTTAAGGCCTTGTATATTTAATTGGGCCTTCATAACGTGTTAATTGGTATTTTTGCTATAAATGGAATAAGCTTTGATTCTTCTATTAATCAAGTTTATGGATAATATCATAATTCAACAAAAGAAAGGATTTGTGATGATAGAAGTGATTAAGTGCGTGAATAATATTATATAACACCCCTATTTTTCACTACTAAAAAAATTTATTTTGAAAACCTTGTGGAAATGAAAAACTAAGAATCACTTAGGAAAAACGGGGTGCTACCGTTACACCTAACATAGAATAGGTGCTAATCGCCTGTCCCATACTAGATATAAGGCTGAGAAACCAAACCAACCAAACCTAGATCGCCAAAAAATGTTGTATAAATATTGAAATGAAACCTTCTAGGTACAAGACCTCAATGGTCCGCAATATTCAAATACGTGAGGAAAAATTAAATCAAAGTACAAGGTTCAAATTACATAAAACCAAAGTACAATGTAACTCTAAGCTCTAGTCCATCAAGGACCGCATAGAGTCTTCAAGAATCCACGCTTTGAGAATCCATGCCCCACACTAGGTTTGACAACTACTGACCATCCCCTTGATAAATTGAATATTTTCTATGACTTTTCCTCCCTTTGCCTTCACTTTGAGACTTCATTTAATCTCTTTCACATATTTTTCTATGGTTATAATCTATTATTTGCGCTATTGCTTTCTTGAGCTTTGTGTTGCAGGAATTTCCATAAGAACGCCAAATTCGAGAAAAAATTACATATTTTTAGAATAAAGGACCTAGCATGGAAGGCTTTGGAGAAGAGTAAATCAACCCAACATGTTTATGGAAGACTTTTGAAGCTAAGAGAGTTGGAGATGTGCCAAGAAACCTTGAAGAAATAAGAAAAAAGAGTTGTACGGCTAGTTGCACACCCAATTGCAGCACCTCCCTATTATATTCAAAGAAAAGAAGAACTACATGACTAGGAAGTGCGTAGATCGCACAACCATATGGAATTTTATGCTAAAAATTTGAGGCTCAAAATCTTGCACGGACAGGCAATGCGCATCTCGCACGGCCGTGAAAGATCTTAAATCGTATCAGCTCGAGAGCTAAGAAGCTGCACGGCCAATTTCCCCCATGATCAACGTGTGCGACATGGATGGTGTGATGGGGATTAATTAAGGCAAACTTTGGGGATTTCTTAGGGGTAGAGAGGAGAGATTATAGAGCATTTTTACTCCTCATTACCGAGCTATATCTTCATGTAATTTGTTTGTTTCTATTGTTTTTTATTTTTTTGAAGATTTAATTGTATGTTCATGTATGATCGACTTGGAATCAACTTTGTTTTCCTCCGGATTATGGTTAACTCTATCTAATTCTTATTCTTCGTATCTTTGCGTTGTTGCTGTGTTTATCATGCTATTTATTTCATTGAATTTCTTTAAAGATATAAGTGAGTAATCTTCTTTGCTAGGATTGAACTAGGTCTGTTTATCATGTTTGATTCATTCGTATTGTTGCATATGCTAGGTTTAATTGTTGTAAAGTGGATTTGACAAAATGTGACCTCTTTAGATATAATCTACAAATGAAAGGTTGAGATTATTTTCAGAAAGTAGCATGTGTACGGGAATTTAAGCAATCACGAAAGTAGATGTTTAATTCTTAGGGACTATAAAACTGGTGATTTAATGAATTTAGTTTAATTTGTGATTCACAAAAATAGTTGGAAAATTAGATTAAATGTGTTCTTAGACCTTGAAAGAGGCTAATAGATATAATTAGACCAATTGTTAATGGTTAATGGATTAAACTATGACATATTCATTATTTCATCATTGATTACTAATTTGGAGACCGAAGTTCGATCCTAGGTTTCACTCCTATTATATAGCATTTATAATTAGAAATCTTTTCAAAATTATCCTCGTTATCTGCTTGCATATCTATAATTTATATAGATTTAGATAGTTAAGATATTAAAGAAATATACTCAATGACGAAGTCCTTATAGAATACGACCTTGAAATGCTATAACGAATCCATGCGATTGTGGAAATAACACAACACCCCTAAAACCTGCACATGACCCTTTACTCGTGGGAATGAGTAAGTGATCTAGCAAACGGGTACATCAGTACGCTTTGCACTAAGTAATTCAAGTTACCTCTTCAATGGAGTTACCAACACACAAGATTCTAGTATAATATAAAATTCATACTAACATTTTCATGCATACTTCATATAAACAAGGTATATGCTTTATCATGGTCACATTAGGTATAGGAAGTTCATACCATACATGACTTATCATGTTTGACACCATAGTAATACATCATAGATGATAGTATGCAAGCTACAAGTAAAATGTTCAACTAATAGTAAGGCTTCCCTCATCTAGGCACACAATTTCTTCGTAGGTCATTTTCTTCATCCCTGATTTTGTATTAGGTCATTTATAACTAAGTCATTATCTCTATTACTGATCTTTTTCTTTTACTCTATTTTTCTCTGTAACCATATTTTTATTTTCAAATTATCATTCAAAATACTTATCCAAATTATTATCTAAATACTTTTCCAATTCATTATCCAAATATTCGTTCCAATTATTATTATTACCCATTCCAATTATTATACAGATATGTAATTGTAATACCCCAAAATTTACAACTAAAAAATTTTGTTTAATGAAAAGGTTTAGCTAAAGCGAAATCACAAAAACATAAATTATGGGGATATTACTGCCACACTTAGTACTAGACCGGTTCACTTCTACCATTCCAATACCAAGTGCTAAGGCTAATTGGGATAGACATCAAACACGAGACGGTAATTAAAACGAGCATTCATAAAAGAAATGAATCGTTCACCATACAGGAAGTCAGAGTGCGGTAATCAAAAGGTAATGCCTAAAAGTATAGTTTTAAAGTACCAAATAACAGAAAACATCACACAATAGAATAAAACAAAATATAATGATACAAGAAAACATAACAGATGAAAGACTCCGGCCATGTCACTCTCGACCCCTAAGCTAGGTTCAAGATCAACTCTCATCCCCGCTCGATGCCTCATAAGTGTCGTAGGCATCGAATATAGAATCACTGACCTGCACCAAGTCAGAAGGGCCTTCTGCTCATGGGAATGAGCAGCACCCATGAAACGGATGGTTAGTACGCTACGTACTGAGTAAGGTAACCGTGTAACTAAGGCCAAACATATAAAGCACATAACACATGCATGATCATATAGGAAACATATAGTAATATAGATAATAAGGCCAGCTATGTTCCAGATAAACTTGTTATTTAGATCTCTTAACGATGTACTCATTTCACACATATTCTTTATTAATCCATGCAAGTGCAAGAACCCCACTATTATAGCCGGTGGATAGGAAATACATATAGGGCAGAACACTCCTGACCACTATTATTAGCCGATGGATCGGTCTCCAGGGCAAAACGCTCCTGGCCACTATTATTTGCCGGTGGACTGGTATGGCCCCGACTCATATGGTGTTTCATTATAAGTACTTAGTGTATTTCTCATGTCTTAGCTTCATTACGTTTGGTTTGTTGAGCATGGAACCACTATTATAGATGGTGGACCAGAAATCATACAAGAAAAAATGCTCCTGGCCACTATTATTCGCTGGTGGACCAGTCTGGGCCCAGCTCAACAATCTTCCTCTTTAAATGATTAGTGTCTTATTTGTTTCTTATTCGATTATTTTATTTACCCTTGACATGCATGCCACCAATATTCTACTTCTATTCTCCCAATAGGGGCTCGTCCCATATCTTGAGACTTCAACACCTCTTAACTACTCCGACATCCCTTCTTTATTCCATTACCCAGACTAGAAGCCCAAATTTTGATGCTGATGGGTCAAGGCCCACTACATCATATCACCAAGCCCATTTATAGTCCTCCCTAGGGTTTTCTCTAAAAAAAACCCTAATTTGGGCCTATGTGGTCCATCCTTCTCTGCCTCACACGACCCGAACTATTTTAACACCTCACATTTCATGACCCTTAAATTCAACTCTCCCCTCATACCTCACTTACCCTCATTTATTATTTTATTATTTTCTTTTTCTTTTTCCACCTTCTCAAATTAGGGTTTCCTCCCAAATCTTAGCCCGGTCTCCTATGTACCCTTATACCATCCTACGTACTATTTTTCACCCAGAGCCTCCAGTCACCCAAACAACCCTTCCATTGCCTTCCTCACGTCCCAAAGCAATTTTCCATACGTAAAGTTTGTCCCCATGCGGACCTTAACCATCCCATGCAAATCCCTCGATATCTATCGTGCCAAACCATAATATTTCCATGCAAACCCTAGTTCCTCCCATGTAAACCCTAGTTCCTCCCACTCTTTTATTTTATTTAAACCCCCCCCCTTTTATTCACCACTCATGGGTCATGAGTTATTTAGGTCATCCTTACCTATATTAGCCAACTTACTGCCCTTTGGTTATCTTACTTTCCCATTTTTCTCTTTCATGCTCCATCCCACATCACCCCATCAAATACTCTAGCATGCATATCCTAAGGGCCACATTATATCACGTCACAACTTTCAACATATCCATATTAGCACATACCAGAAGAGGTCACATGAATATACCTCTATTCCAAGCCGCGCTACACATGAAATAAGTAAGATAATAGCATATTAAACACGACATATAATTATATAAGAAATCCAAGGCATGTAAGACACATAGCACACATTCCGCCTTAACTACACCCTTACCTAAAACATCACCGGACTTGGAGCACGCTCCTACGCCTCCTGAGGGTTTTGACTTGATTTACCTATGAGAGGAAAATACTATGGGTTAATCTCCCTCTACTAGAATTACCATAATTTCCTATCTTACCCCCATCATGGCCTACCACTAAGGCTAATAATGATAATAGTAGTTTTATAATTAAAAGTAGGGTTATTATTCTCAAAATAATCAATCATGCCACTACTAACCAAAGTAAGTCTTAGTAATATTCCTAGTATTAAAGTAATGGTTTCAATATTACTGATAATAATATTATTGTTATTTTTATAACAATACTAATATCAACCTCAAATTCTAGTAATAATAATAGTAATAATAGTGACGAAAATAATATAAAAGTAATGGCCATAATGATACTTATATTAATAACGCTAGTAGTAGTAGCAGTAGTAGTAATGCTGGAAATGATAATAATAATAGCGGTAATGATAATGTTAATAATAACAATAATAATAATAATAATAATAATAATAATAATAATAATAATAAATAATAATAATAATAATAATAATAATAATAATAATAATAATAATAATAAGCATGAAAAGGGGTGATAGTGCTATAATGGCCACAGTTAGTATTAATATTATTAGTAACAAAACAATGATAATAATAATGATAATAGTAGTAGTAATAATAATAACAATAATAATAATAAGGATAATAATAGTAATAATAATAACAACAAAGTTGTAGTCTTTTAAATAATAATACCATTAATTAGAAATCTCTCCGGAACAAGATTTAGAACATAATAATAATAATAATAGTAATAGTAATAATACTAATACTAATAATAATAGTTAATAATAACACTATTAATATAAAAAATTATTAACACTTTTATACAAAAGGTTTAAGGGTTAAGAAATTGGGATACCACCTAGGCTTGGTAGTGGAGCCAGCAGCGGGGCGGCACAGCGGCGGCAGTGGAGGAGGGAGAGAGGTGGAGAGATAGGTGTAGAGGCTAGGGGAGAGGGAAGTAGGGGGAGATGGAGGTGTGGGGAGGTGGAGTAAGGTCCCCTGGTTGTTTTGGGGGGCTAAAGGTAGTGTTATAGGTGGTGGAATCGGTGTCAGACCGTGGCACAAGGGGCGGCGCACGGTCGAAGTGGGCTGTTCGGGAGGGGGATTTTACACGGCTGGGGTGGCTCGTGCAGGGAAAAGCAAGGAAGGAGGGTGGCTTAGTTGCTTAGAGGGCGGTGCAGGGAAGGTTTTGGTGGCTGGAGTGGGCGGTGGTGACGGCCGACGACAGAGAAGGGGCTATCTGTTTGGGTTGTGGCACTCAGGTCAAATTTCTGGGCTACCAAAATCAAAACCTAATTATGGCGGCCTTCAGAGCTATATATAGATCGATTGGAAGGGAAAACGAAAAATGGGGAGCAGGAAAGTAGGGGGAAAGGGTTATGGTGCTTCGGCCGGCGAGGGTAGGCCGACCCAGGTCTACCTTCGTAGGTCATTTTTGAAGGAAAGAAAGGGATGGCACGAGTAGGAGAGGTGATGGCCGGCCATGATGACATGATAGGGAAGACAACGGGGAAGTGAGGAGGAGAATAGCGGGTAAAACGGCATGATCGGTGGCAGAAATTCCAACGCCGATTAAGGAAGTTGAAGGCGATGCGAGGAAGAAGACGATGCAGGGGAGAGGGGAGGGGCTGGACTGGCGGTCTAGGAGAAAAGAAAGGAAGAAATAAAAAGCCAGACTGGCTGGGAGAAGAAGAAAAAGAGTCGGCGATGCGGGCTTGGGCCGCGTAAGGGGAAGGGGAAGGGGAGGAATTGGGCCGAAGGCGAGCCCGCCCAGGTCGAGGAAAAGAGGGAAAAAGGAAGAGAAGGAAAGGAAAGAAAAGGAAAAAGAGAGGGAACAAGAAAAAAAAAGGAAAAAGAAAGGAAAAAGGTGTGTTGGGCTTAATTAAGATATTTTGGGTATATTGGGATATTAAAAAAAATATTAATATTAAAATAATAATTAAATTCTCTTTTTTTGGTTAATTTAGGGATTTTGAAAGATTTTTCCTCAATTCCATTTTAATTAGCAAAATACTCAAATTTTCCTATTTAAATTATTTATTAATATCTCCTATATTTTCCTTAATTAATTTCCTCTTATTTTAATAAAAATAGTTTATTTAATTAATTTTCCTAATAAATTCTTATTTTACCATAATTTCCTAAATTAGGGTTTTGGGGTATTTCAGTAATACTCCCATTTTTAGCACTTAAAAATTTCTTTAAAAAGAGTTGATTACGGAAGCTAAACCAATAAAAACTTAGAGTGTTATCACCATACTTAGTATAAGTCTAGTTCATCTACCTTTCTTACACTAAGTGTTAAGGATAAAATGTTTATCTACTTAAATTAAGAATAACAATGGATAAGAAGAAGATAAATGTTTCATTACAATATTAAACTGTTCTGATAATACAAGATTAAACAAAAGAGTTACAATTGACAAAGGAAAGAAATATATAAGGGGACATAAGAGTCCAAAAGATATCCAGATCAAAAGATACTCAAATGGACACCAAATAGTCTTAAATCTCAACCCCTACCAAAAGCCATCAAGTTGTACCCTCAAAGTACTCCTGCAAGGTAAAGACTACCCATTGAATAGGCAAGGGACCATAAAATGGAACACATCAGTACAACGGTACTAAGTAAACCAATATACAATACTAAGCATGTAAATATCACATGGAGTACATACAAAGTAACAAAGTATCATGTCATAACACATTAAATAGTACATACCATAGCTAAGTGCCACATTCATACCATAACTCATATCATACTATATGCCACATGTCCATCACATCAAACTTAACCATATTACAACTATTTCATTAATCCAATTATACCGAAAGTGTTCCATGAAAAGAAAAACACCAAGCCATAATTAAGGCCTTTCACAATAACCATAACTATTCCACTTATAACATGATAAAGAAATCACTGAGACAATTACCAACCAATACACCAAATTTAAATAGTGTACGAATGTAACTATCAAACCAACATACCAAAACCAAGTAGTGCGCGGAGGCAACTACCAAATCAACAAATCACAAAAATCCATTTAAATCCTTATATAAAAAATTATTTATATTTTAATTACTTGAGGGGATACAATAATAATCCGAAAACATATAAGTACACTAGTCATACTGGCAAACTAAAGCAACACAATATCCTCCCAACTTGTAACCCAAAGATATACAAGTAATTTGGTCATACAGGTGCAAAAAAGCAACGCAATATCATCCCATCCTAGGACACCTAATCCTTAATTATCGATACCCCTATAGGGCCCATAGGTCACCTATAGAGCAGACTAGGACCTTAGCCGAAATGCCGACACATCCGACAAAACCACCAAACCAAATCGAGGGCTCCTACCTCTACTCTAGGGTAGCTAACCCTAAAGAGAAACCATTCCAAAATCTCAAGGTCTTCCACTTTAAATATTAATATCTTAATAAGGTGATTATAAAATATCACATAATACAAAATGATTCCAATTTCATACTTAACCATTTTTATTTTCTTTCCAATTATTTAAGTCGACTATAAGGTCAACAAGACAAACCAAAATCAAAGTTAACACTAAGGTCGACGTAGGAATTCATTAAGGTCATCTTATTCTGATTATTCACACTTTTAGGCATAATAAGTCATAAATGAACAAAATGCCCTTATATGTTATTGACTCAATAATTTCTCACTTTAATACCAATTGTTATTAGAATTAAGATAAATTCATGGTATGAATAAATAACATTAAAATAGGTACATTTATATGAAATTTAAATTCTATAAATTTTTAGGAGTGAAAAATACCATTTTGCCCCTAAAACACAATTAAGCTGATTTAGCACATAAAACCATAATCATGCATAATTATTTTAACACAAACAACCTTATTTTAATATGCTATCATACATATATTTAAAATAAATAAATTTAACATACCCTTGCATAAAAATACATGGTCACATACTTAGAGAGATTAATAACAATATATGGTGCATGCATACCTTTTTATGAGATTACAAGAAAGCGTAAATTACACTTAAGTATAACATATGAAACTCCAAACATGCTATCACATGATTTTTATATATTTAGTAGGAGCATATAAGTTACCTATTTCCAAGCACAAATAGAAAAATAACACAAACAACCTCTAAAAGAATATCAACGCCTTCGAAAGATGGAGACACAAGAGGAGAAGATAAAAGATGATAACTTCACAATTTAACTAGAAATCTAACCTTCTTTACTTATTTAAAAATAAATAAAGGTTAGATAGAAGGAAATTTAGAAGTGAAAAGAAGAGAATAAGGATAAAGAGAGGATGATGGGTCTTGGTTATAAGCTCAACAAAGCTTAATAACACTTAGCAAAAATAAGCAAAATGAAGAGAAAGGTGGGAGCAACCAAGAGGATAAAATGAGAGAAATGCTGAATGAAAACAAAGTAAGACAAATGGGGTATAAATAGGGGTTGGAGGAACCAAAAATCTGCAGCCACAAGAGGAGGGAGAGGTAGCTTGTTCAACACTTGAATGATAAAGGACAAGGTGGTTGAGTGTATAAGGTGGTGGATTGTATTTAGGTTTAATGAAGTTATGAAAACCAATCAATCAACCAAGGGATGGGGGAGGTGATTGTGTGCAAGTCCAGGGTCATATTTAAGCATGAGGAATGCAAGTGAAGAAGGTTGAGTACAAGAAAAGCTGAAGTGTCACAACTAGCATAGGTAGAAAGTGTATGAAAGTAACTTTGGCTCAAATTTTGGTTGAATGAATAAGAAAATGGTCAAATTGATACAAAATCTGATCATGTAAGTGTAGGGAAGCAATTTTGTGCATGAACAGTAATTTTAGGATTTATATATTATTTTTAGTGGTGGAAAGATCAATAAAGAGGATAAAATTAATAAAAATAGAAAACAAGCTGATAAAATTATGAAAATTTATGAAAACCCTTAAAATAATATTTTAAACTCACATGTAATTTATAAAAATATTTGATATATAAAATATTGAAATGACCGTTAACTAACAAGCTTACAAGGTAATTACTAACATAAATACCAAAACTATTCCTAAAATTACAAAACTTTCCGGATCATCTTATTTACTCATTTCAAACCTAAATATAATTTTTCGTAATTTTTAACACATGTATGGTATGATATTTGGCTATCATACCTTAATTATATATTTTGCATATAAAATTCAAAAGGGATAATAAACACAAACAAAATTAAACCAAATTTCTACATTTACATTTAAACACATTTAGTACCTATATTAAAGTTTATAAGAATAGTTTACAAATTTTAACTTAAAAGTTCACATATATAAATAGTATTTTATAAGTAAAGTGTGTCTAGCTGCAAAATTACAATTACTACATAATCACCAAAAACAATCTTGAGGCTATAAAATATTCTGCAATAATTTAAGTAGTTAAGTACACATAATTAGAACTAGTTAAAAATGGGGTATTATAATAGACTCCTTCCAACTATTATTATCAAGTGATAGATTGTGCACCTCCCCATAGTCTCACATTCCATGAAAGTCTATCCAAACCAATAGACATAAAATATAGACTGAAGCTAAGTGACTACTAATGGATGTGAGTTCAGGCCAAAGCTAAGTAATCACCAATGGACATAAGTCCAGGCTAAAGCCAAAACCATCTAGGTAACTAGGCCCTTTAGTATTGATACCCCCAGTTGATCATCAGTGTGTAGAGTAGGTAAGGCACTAGAATCTACTAGGATCTCGTCCGAAGGTAAAGCCCAAAGACACTAATAAATGCCAGAAGGAAGACTAACCCCGGGTAGCTAATCGAGTATCCGATAACCAGATCCCATACACAACTCGATTGTATTTTGCTTTAAGTGATTAGTACATTATTTTTTATGTTACGTGATCACACAAGGCCCACACAATATGCAAGCAAGGTATTCACATACTTATTATATATTAACCATTACCATCTCCAACCATGCGTGGAATTTCCATTAATGATTAATCAATATTAATCAAATTCACTAGATTAATCCATCCAAGAAAATTTTCGGATTTCACTACCCCTTTCAAAGACATCAAATACTTATTCGGATTTACCCATCAATCTTTTACATTTCCCATTGAGTATGTCATGAATTATGATCTATTTAATCCATCCATTAGGTTATTAATCCATGTCAACAGATGTGTTTCACTTATTAAATAGTCATATAATAGTGTTAGGCATAGTCTCAATGTATATCCAAGCTAAAAGATAAAAATCACACAATCTATTAGAACTAGTTGATCAATTTTACCTAACTAGTCGATCAGTTGTACCAACCAGTTGATCGGTCAAGCTAACTAGTAGATTGGTTTGGCTGGGGAAAACATAGGGTTCCCTCAAGCTGGTCAATCAGTTTGGTCAAACTAGTCAACTATTAAGAGACCAATTGATCCGTTTTTGCCAAACCAATCGATAGTTTTAAGCAAAGAGCAAGGCCAAGGTCACCACAGGCCTATCGATCGATGGATTGGGTTTACCAGTCAACTGTTCTAAGGAACAGTCAACCATTTTGCCCTCAAAAAACACCAAGCAGGCATTCATGCAAATCATTCTCAAAATTCCTACCATGTAATGGCATTATACTAACACTTTTTAGCACATAAATGGTTACATGCTACACAATTTAATCAAATTGACCTAATTCCTAAAATCATGCATTTTTCTTAGATTTCATAAGTTAACGAACATGCATAAATATAAAACAAAATTCTTTTGCCAACTTATAAAATTGGGACTTTAAAGATTACACACCACATCACAAGATTAGCTAGGTCACATTTCAGAAGTTAGAATGACTTACTTAGTGCTTTAGCAAAATTTCCCACTTATGAGAAAAAATAAACCTAGAAAATTCTCAACTTTCAAAACTTTAAAAATAGAAGTTAAAGCTTCATAAATTCAATAAATAATTTTTTTAACCAGATTTTGAATTAGGAGAAAAATGGCTTACCAACCTAAGAGAAAATAGAGAGAATTTGTGTTCAAAAAGTGACTTAACTCCCTCCTAAATCTAACCCTCCCTTGATTAAAGATAAAGAAGAATGAGCCAGAGAAAGGATCAGGAAAGTGGAAAGAAAATATAACCAAGTTTGAATTTAAGAGAAATAACACAAGGTTAGAGAGAGTTAGAATATTTTGGTGGCTGAAAGAAAAGTGAATGGAAGAGGTGATTAGGATTATTTATAGCCAATAAATCGGTACAAGAATGAGTGTGGTTAGGAACAGATTAAAAAAACCTAGTTTCTACTATTCAAATTTGAGTTGAAAAGGTAGATTTTGTCAAAGATAGGTTGACCTCCCTACCAAAGTTGAAATGGTAATTTCTAGATAAATGTAGGTTGAATTTGCCCAAAAATGCCAAAAACAAATAGAGGAAATGAACAATCGGCGTGAAAGGAATCTCCCAACTAAGCAAAGACATGTCTGGAAATTGAGACAACGATTTCCAAAGCGTGTAGAGGATTAGAGGTGAAAGAAGCCAAAGCTGAGATCATCCTCCCCCTCAATTGTCCAAATCAAACCCTTGAATCAGTTTGAGATAGAAGATCAGGTCAAATGCATGATAAGAAAGGTTAAGAATATTTAAAGAACAACTTAGAATGGGATTATCAAGGTTCCATTTTGGTATAAGAAGCTCTCCCAGAAAAATCAAGTTTTAAAAATATACTTGACTTGAGAAACCAATAAGTCGATTTGCCCTACCGGTCGACTTTTTTATCAACTAGTCGATTGGTTCCTCAAACCAATTGATCGGTTCGGTAAATAAGGTCATTTAGCTAAAATGACAAACTAGTTGATCGGTCCACCTGAAAACTCATTTTATTTCATTTCTAAAACTTATTAAATCCAAATTTTCCTCAAACTCAATTATAGATTCAAATCAAAATGAAACATTATCAAATCTTAATAAACACCATAACTTCTCATTTAACAACCTTCATATAAAGATTGGGTATCACATATTCTATGGATCTTGGTTCCTGTTTGACCTAAATCAATAGTAAAACATTAATCACTTAAAATGAAAGATTTTGAGTCAGAGTTCTTATCACTTTAGGTTTGGTATTCACTTGATATCATTTCGTTGTTTTCTATTATGTTATCCTAGGAGTCTTACAAGGTCCAAAGAGACCCTCATCTATTTTATAGGTGTCTTGAGATAGTTCAATCCTATAGAGAGTAAGCATACTTAAGTGATTAGGCATCCTATTATTTAGTGGTCTTGTTATGTTGTTGGTTAGACCAGCTAGGGATAGCATCATTCGTGTACTAGATTAGTTGGTATTGTTTCTTTGAGCTTCAATTCTCAAATTAATATAATCAGGTGGTTGTGATCTTGATAATGGACTATTATTATGAAATATTATAGCTTAGTAGTGATTTTTAGTATTTTATTATCTTATGCATGTTTTTTAGTTTCCTTCTTCACAATGGTCATATGAAGCATGTTATTATCCTATTATCACATGTTCTATCGCTTTCCTAGCTTGAGCCTTGCGTATAAAGTTATCTATTTAGGATAGTTATGTTAGTCAACACAAGTTGTGTATTTATACCACACTTTTGTAGACACATATTTGATGATGATCTTGTTGACTTTGAATATGTACCTTGGACAGAGTGATTTAGACTTATAACCAAGGATTGGGTGTAAATTATAGCTACCCAAGGTAGCACATGTGTGTCCTAGATTTCAAATATATCTTTTGAACTCTTTGTCCCTTTTTCTTATGTTTTTCTCTATTTATTTATATTGTATTATGTAGAGCATATGCTCCATACTTTATTTTTAAGTGTAATGTATTAACTTCTTCCGTTATTTCTATCTATCTCCATAAGATTTAATTTTATTGTCACAAATGTGTTAGCCTTACATTAAATACAAAAAATTATGGATTGAAATTATATTAAATTTTATTAAGATAGTAACACTAATTAAATTAAGTTAGTGCTTCTGCTGATTTTTTTTTTAAAAAATGATAGTTATTTTGCGGTGTCAGAGACCCTTGCAAGACAAATTGGTTAGAAAATGGAGATAGAATAGGAACTAAAAGATAGGAGAGTGAGATGAGAAGATCAATCCTTCGGAGAATTCTAGTTCAACATCTTCCCCATCGAGGCCTCGTTCTGTGTCAACGGATGGGACTTTTTTTCTATCTTCGATACCAATAAAGATTGCCATCATTGTTAAAATCTCTTCCAACACTTTCAATTTTATGATTATCAATAAATAAGTAAATAAAAACTAAGCAATCTAGACCTTAAGTAAAATCATTTCATAGAATTATAGTTAAATCTTATGATTTTATGTAGAATCATTAATCAAGATTATGGAAGACAAAAACAAACTTTTGTTTTTCTTACAATAATGCCTTTTCCATCTATTATTTGGTTTTTTGCCATATTTTGAACACAAACCAATGTAAAAGTGTGAGTAAAATAGCACAAATACAACAACACCACTCATTGTTAAGTATTGAAATAAAATACTATATAAGAGTTCAAACCCAGTCCTCTATAATCCAATTCTACAAACCTCCTATAAATCTCCATGCATTGCTATCTTGGAGATGAGGAGACTCAGTTGGCAAAAGTTGACCCGACCCACCCTATCCGACCTGACTCGAGCAAAACCTGACCTGACATTGACCCGACCCGGCATAGATACGATAGCAATTAATCACACCTGAACCCAACCAGATCCGATCCCAACTCATGACCCATCATACACTCGACTCGACATTGACCTGACCCAATATTGACCTGACCCGATGTTGACCCGACCTGACCTTGACCTAACCCAACCTTGATCCGACCAAACATCAAAATCTATTATATTAATAATATATTACACATATTTTATTATTCATTTAAAGCTTTTAAAAATATTGCTTTTTAAATTATACTTATTTTTCATACTTTTACCCTAGACATCCTTATTTATTAATGATATCCTAATAAAGTTTTCCACACAAAAATATAACATTAAGAAGTCATAATAATAATTTTATAAGCAAGTAATCAAATAAATGATAAATATCTTTGTTAGATTGAATCATACAATGTTTTTTATTATTAAATTTTATAAATATCTTTATTATGTACTTACGAAAATAAAGCGCATATAATATTCATGTTTCATTTATGTGTACTAGTAATCTTACGATTATCTCTAATATTTACAATATAATAAATGATATTTATACATTATATAATCAAATTATGATCACCTTTATTTTATAAAATTATCTTTTTTAAAGTAATCAAATAAATGATAATAAATTATAAATATCTTTGTTAGATTAAATCATGCAATGTTTTTTATTGTTAAAATTTATAAATATCTTTATTATTTATTCGTGAAAATAAAGCGCATCTAGTATTCTTATTTTATTTATGTGTATTAGTAATCTTATGATTGTATCTAATATTTAAAATGTAATAAATGATAATTATACATTGTATAGTCATATTATGATCACCTTTATTTTATAAAATTGTATTTTTCTTAAGTAATCAAATAAATGATAATAAATGATAAATATCTTTGTTAGATTGAATCATGCAATGTTTTTTATTGTTAAAATTTATAAATACCTTTATTATTTTCTTGTGAAAATAAAGTGCATCCAATATTATTATTTCATTTATCTATACTAGTAATTATATAATTGTCTCTAATATTTACAATGTAATAAATGATAATTATATATTGTATAGTCATATTATAATTACCTTTTTTTATAAAATTATCTCTTTTTTAAGTAATCAAATAAATGATAATAATTGATAAATATATTTGTTAGATTGAATCATGTAATATTTTTTATTATTAAAATTTATTTACTTGTGAAAATAAAGCGCATCTAATATTCTTATTTCATTTATATGTACTAGTAATATTATGATTGTTTCTAATATTTATAATGTAATAAATGATAATTATACATTATATAGTCATATTATGATCACCTTTATTTTATAAAATTATAATTTTTTTAAGTAATTAAATAAATGATAAATATATTTGTTAGATTAAATCATACAATATTTTTTATTGTTAAAATTTATAAATATCTTTATTATTTACTTGTGAAAATAAAGCGAATCTAATATTCTTATTTCATTTATTTGTACTAGTAATCTTATGATTATCTCTAATATTTACAATATAATAAATGATAATTACCCGGATCTGAATTTGAATCAACCCATCAAAACTCGACTCGACCCGATCCATCAAGTTAACTTGTAACTACTCAAACCCAACTCATCAAATTGCACAAAATGACCCGACCTATTAAGTTAACTCGAAACAACTCAAATCCAACGGGATCATTCAGTCAAATTGTACGAAATGACCCAAATAGGCTGAACCTACCTAATCATGTTAACGAGAAAATAACCTAAAGTTAACTCGACCCTACCAATCAAGGTAACCCGAAATGACCCGAACCCGAGTTTGGTTAACTTGAACCCAACCCACCTGGCAAAGTAACTCAAAATGATCCGGAAATGCAATGACCCGACTTGACCCAAATAAGGTAATGACTCGAAACGACCCGACTCGACCCGCAAACGACAAATGACCTGACCTGCTATGACGTAATCCAAACCCAACCCACCCGACCCGCTTGCCACCTCTACTCAAAATAGAAGGGAAGAAGGTGAACCACACAAGTGCATTTAATCTTTTTGGTGTTTTTCATTTTACTCTCTAATTTCAAAAGCGTGCCTTTTTATTGATATATTTTTTTAGAAACTAATAGATTTATCTTTAACATTTTAACCATAACATCTATTGAAAAATGATATAACAACAACTTTAGAGAAGAAAAGAGTTGGTATAAAAAAATTTAACTTAAATTTATCCAAAAATAAATCTTTTTGAAACAACTAAAATAACATCTAAAAGAACTTTTTCCTAAAAACAGATGAAATGTTAAATATTACAACATTTATTCTTATGTTTGAATTTACATATATGGTCTCCCCTTCAATTTTTATTTTGTTTTTTACTTTTTATTTTTTAGAAAATCTCCCCTTCGATTTTATAGTGAACCAATAGGACTACAAAACGAATGCCGTTTATTTCTCTCTACGATGCTCTCTCAAATTCTCCATCCTACATTTTCATTAATTCAGCATAACAGTAATAGTGCAGTAAACCATTAAACATACTTAGAAAACTACTCACCTGATACCAGCAATCTAATAACTATCACTAACTCCTAAATAATAATAATAATATTAGCCTAAATTATACAAACTCCCAAGTACATGTAAACATCACACAAGCACAGATAATATAGCAATGTGGGATTGAATTATACAGGTTTACGCATATCACAAAAATACCATCCTCGGATAGCATGGGATGCACAGCATGGGTCGACGAGCTAATATGAAGTCACAGAACGCAAAAGTGCACATATATTATAAAACCCAATGCAAATTACGAGAATATACTAGTGGATAGTAATAAGAAAATACAGTTAGTGCTCGTTTGGTACGGGGTAATAAGGGTGAAAAAATTATCCTCATATTTTATATATCTTATATAATTTATTTAAAATTAAATATTTTTATTCTAATAAATATCCATTTTAGATCTTAATTTGATCTAAAATGGGTATTTCATTAAAAATATATCTATTATTATTAAATACTTAATATAAAAGATATAAAATAGAAGAAAAATTTTTCCACCCCTATTACCCCCATACCAAACAAGCTCTTAGGCTAAAAAATTTACACAGGAATTCACGGTGAAAGCGCGAAACTTTGGGCAAGGACGTTGCAGAGTACAAATAATTTGGCCTTTCAGAGTGACAAAAGAATATGCGCAGCGGGTCGCACTGCTTGAGAAAGGAGAGTTGAGTTGAAAGGAGTTCTAGATTTAAAAATTGGAACGATAATTAAATTAATATAATAATTAATTTATTAATTTAAAATTTAGATTAATAATTTAATTTAGTCAGACTAATAATATATATTAAATAAAAAGTGTAAAATATAAACAAATTATATTATATACAAATTTAATTGACTTCAAATTATTTTTTTAACTACTTTAACCAATCTATTTTTTAATCAGTTCACCGGTTTTTATGAATCCAGCCAATTTTGGCCAACTTTCACTGACTTTAAAATCCTAAAAACCAAGACATACAATTTAATTAGTAACCTCATCAGTTCACCGGTCAGTCCAATTTAATTTTTAAAACTATGCTCGGATGGCTTCTTCGGGACCCTCATTAGAAGTTGGAAATAGTATATACAATTTCGCTTCTCAAGATACGTCCCTAACTAGAACTGGAAACAAACTATCCAATTTCACAGCTTCAAGGGCAAAGCATCTAATAAATGGTTAGCGGATGCAAATATAGCATTCAAAATAACAGCCAAATGAAGCAAAATATGAATCGTTGAAATTCCACTTCTGGAGAGATGTTCTAACTACATTTCCTAGCAGCCCCGTCAATTCCCTCCCCACCCCAAAGAAAATAAAATAAAAAAGTCACAGCGCTTTCGTGATGCAGCTTGATCTGCATGCTTTTCACAAAGGAGATCGATTCCTCAGCTATGCATTACGATCAAATTGAAATCCACAGGAACCTCCACAATTGACTACTTAAATAGGGATCACGCTAAAACTAAGCTGACAATTCCAGTGGCCAAACAATGACAAGTGGATTCCTGAGTTGTTCTCTCTTTTATCGTACAGAGGAGGTGCCGACCTGATTCCATTAACCACCTCCGGTAAGTCAATTGCCATGAAAGAAGGGCTTTCCAGCAATTACTTCCAGGTGCACAACGATGATACAATTGAAAAGGGAAAATGTAGGTTGCAAGAGAGGCCAAAACACAGTGGCACAAATCCTGGAAACAGCAGTTCATTTTATACCTGCATGGCAATGCAAGTTCAGGCTCCCCAGGAAAAACACCACCTTTTATCAACACAATCACATGCTATATACGAACAGGACCATTGATGGAGTCGGTACCGGAACCAGTTTCCTTGTGTTTGAAACTCAAATCAGCAAACTGCACGTCAAGGTCCCTGCTATTCACTCTCCTATGACTAGATATAGGTTGCTGCCTTTGCTGCGGCTGCTGTTGCTGATACAAGGTCCGTAGTCGGTCACACTCCCTCTCCAATACCTGATGCTCCACTGGAATCAAACAGATTGTCAGCATGATCATATAGCTAAGAAAAAAAATGCCAGGCTGCCAGCTGCTACTTAGAACTGCATTTATGTAAGACATCATAATAACAATTAGCCTTCATACTTAACTATGAGCTCATGGAATAGGATAGGTGCAAAGTAAGTGAGAGGGCAGGCTTCTTCCATCCTTAATCTCCACCCCCGAAAGATAAATGAAAATTAATATTTCATCAATAATACCAAAGGGATCTGAACAGCGTAATTGCAAAATGGATTTCGCATTATGACATGGAACTGGTATCATCATTTCCACGAGCACCAGGAGGAAGTCCATCCAAAATCATACAAGGATTATAAACATTTCCATCTGCATAGATGCATCAGCATGACTTGAAGACTACATATGACATGATCTTGGTCAAAACGATGGAAAGCCAGACCCCTTTAAATCACTTGCCCATACTAACATATTCTTTTTAGGCTCAGTGATCTCTGATACAGGTTCCATATGTGGAATAATATGATGAGGAAAAACCATTCCATAATTAACTATACATGTTCACATCTGCTTTGTCAAGGACGGTGGTAAGCAATAAGCATGCATGAAATCTCAAACCCAGCCTCTTTGAGGCAACCCCTAGACCATGATCATAATCAAAGCAAATTTCCAAACCAAGATTATTGAAGTAATCCACATGAAAACAGTTCCACAGAAGAAAAAATATACCAAGAGAAAACGGAATGTTAAGAATCATGCCTCCATGGCAACAATTTCACTCAGCTTACAGCAATTATTAGAGATGACCAAACAGATTTGATAACAAGTTGTATAGGATGCCTTGGATTGGCGACCAGGATATACAAGACAAGCAGGTTCATAATTAGCATTGCTAAATGCACCATGCAGATTGCATTACCTAATGCTACTTCGGGAGAACAAAATCTACCTAGCATATCAAAGTATGCAATATCTATGAAAGAAAATCTACCTGAAAATTTTCACAAGTCAAAGCATTCAATGGAGTATGAATGGTTGTATTCACTGAGACAGAAACTGTATTATAAAGACAAAAGTATCATCAAGTCAACATGTAGGATTCAAGTGCATTGCTAAATGCTGTGGAACTCAGGACCTTTTGCACACCCCAGTAGTATTATTTATTTGAATGTAGTCGCCTGTATTTGAATACTACTAGAATCTTAGAGATGTTGGAGAAGGGATTACACATGATATGGGAAAGCTCGTTCATGTATCAATGTACACAGTATACAGACATTCCTAGTATAAAATTGAGAATTAATGTGTTTTTCCTGCATCCAACAGTTATTGCCGTTCATAAGTCATACATTCAAAGCTTATGAAAGTTCCATTTCCGTCTACCTTGAGAAGTTTATATTATTGTAATGAACAGAAAACTCGTCATTTCCATTTCTATGTTTACTTTGCACTGATACGTCAATCCATCAAGGGCTACACTATCTTTATTGAAAGGGAAATACTACTCGTCCATAATAAAAACAGTAAAAAACCATAGGCCGTGAGAAAACAAGTGTTGAATAAATGGCACAAAAATAAGCATTGGAAATTACAGGTTCACTATATTTTATCAAACTGATCGATTGATTGCTTCTTCCACAAAAAAAAATTGAAGTCTTTTTCCCTCAAATTCACACTTAATCCATCTCATATAAATATCATTTCTCGTTGTCTTTGTTTTGAGTATCAAGTCCTCAAGAATTAAAATTAATGTTAGCATATAGAACAAATATTTTTATTACTCTCAATTTTTCTTTTTATTAATTGTGCATGCATGCAGGGAGAGTCCTTAGTATCTAAATAAAGGAAGGAAAAAGAAGTATAGAAATAATGGCAGAGTAAAAATGGGGTTTTACTTTAGTCATTCTACAACTACTCATCGGGGAAATCAGCATGTGCAAAAGGAACCTAGACCTTGTGAAAAAGAAGTATAGAAAAATGAAACCACTAGGTCATTAGCTACAATCATGTAAGCCTACCTTTGGGTCTTTATTGCAAAAATGAAAAGAAAACAAAGATTACTCATATTATGAACCCATTTTCCCTCATTGATACATTTAGAAGCAAGCCGATGCAAAGTAACAGTGTCAATCCGGAGAGCATCTGACAAACTCAGAAACATATAAGTGATATCTGCATTATTATATTTTTAAAGTTAGGGACAGTGAATCCTTACTTTTGAAAACTCATGTTCCTGAAAATTTTTCTTTACAGAAACTTCTCTTTTATGTCCCTTTTCTTTTTGATGGAGATATCAAATAACTTTTTTCTAGTTGGAGATAGATGGAAACTCACTGAATTATAAGTGAGACCAAACTTCAAAATCTATAATTATTCAGCAGATCAAATGGGCTGGAAAACAAATAACATAGGATAAACTCATGCATAATCAGTTGAATCCTGTAGCACAGAATATCTTACAAAATCATATACCGATGCTCAGTTGTGCTAAAACAGGAGGGAGAGAGGGTCTGTGTGTGTTAGGGCCCATCAACTTGGGGCCTTTGCCATTGCCAAATCTATTGAGTGATTTCCTTTCATGACGGTTTAAATATATAGCGAATATTGAGCATTTATTTATTTGGTCACATCTTTAAGATATTAGGAGGGGATCTAGCTAGATATATTTAGTGCATGTTTGCCGCGACTTGTTCTTGCTCATTTGATCTGATCTAAATTAAAATTTTCAAAGAGTTATTTTCACTACTTTACTTTTATTAATGTCATGATTAATATTTTTACAATTAGTATTCTTACTATTGTTATCAGTAATGTCCTTATTAAAATTATTGTTATTAATTTTATATGTTTTTTGTTATTATCAAAATTTTGCTAATGGATGAGGTAAGTCTTGAAGTTGAGGAGAATAGACCCTTAATTGTACAATTTGGTAGTAGTATTTCTTCTAGATATTTGGAGAATATTGCCTATGTTTCAATAAAATTTGCGCAAGACCTCAAAAATAAACAAGTTGGGGACATCCCCCCCCCCCCAAACCTTTCCGACCCTCCCTCTCTCTCTTAGTTGGCCGCCTGGGCAACCATAACAACCGCCACCAATTCTCCACTTCCACCATCACCACCAATCAAAATCAATCTAACAATCCTAAACTATTAAGATTTAAAAGAAATATCCAAGAAAAGAAATCTAAGGACAATAAGAGACTTGGGACCAAAGGACAGGTTATAAGATAAAAGGAGGTCCAAAGAACCATATAAACTAGTAAGATATGTGGCTCGGTCCTTGAATCATAATGCAGACAAATTGGTGTCGTAATTTTGCAAGCCCTCAAAGAGCTCACTACCTCCTTATAGCTTATATGAAATAGCATATTAGAAAGAGCAATAAAGCAACTTAAAGAAAATGAGAAAGAACAAATTCTGCAAATATTTGGCACGAAGATAGAGATGACACTTGGATAGATTTTACCCAAAATTTGATGGGTCTTGTGTGATGGATGTGTAAACATAAATGGATATGAAGAAAAAAAAATATTCACCAAATCTGGATACTGATAAGGATAAGAAATCCCCAAATCCGTATCCACTTCCACATTTGTACCTTTTCCCGCATATCCATTTACCCAGTATAAAATCACTTTTTTTTCCTTTTCAATTAAACAATCTATCCTTATATTTTCTAAGGTTAAAGGTAAAAATATAATTAAAATCTAATTCTAACATTGGATAATTTTTACCTTAAACCCAATGGGTCTACCCGACAATTAATAAACAGATATCGATATGGATGAGGGGAGAAAATACCTGCCAAATTTGGATATGGATTTTCTTATTGAGTTTGAGTAACAAGGAGTACCTAATCCACCGCCAACCCTATGAGCAACAACAGCCCTTGCCACCACCGATGCCACCCCTATCTAGGATGGAAATGGGTTGGATCTTATCAAACACGGATGTAGACCCTTTTATGGTACTTGGACCTAAACCTATCAAATCTCAAAAGTTTACATCTAGACCCACCCATCGAATCTTACAAGTAATCATATGGGTCTCATACGAGTCCAACTCAAGCAATAAAACTGTGGTTGCGGTTGCGGTTGCGGTATCGCGAATGATATTTTATATGTCACGGTTGTCACGGCGTAATTTTTTAATTCTTTAATACAACAAATATTGGCAAATATTGACCAATATTGGTAAAATATCAGCCGATATCTGAAATTTCACCGATATCACAGCGATAAATATGTAATTTTCTAAAAGGTTTGCATTTTGGGAATTTCGAGCTGTGGCTGACCCAAAACCGCAAAATTGGTACCAATACACAATTGCGGTGCCGATATTTCATTGTATGGTCCAACTATTTCTTTGGGAAAAAAGAATAATTTATCTAAATATTGGTATATTTTTTATTTCTTACGCAAGTTAATATGTGATTTAGTGTTCAAAGAATTCCTCCCAAGGGTATTTTTATCCCTGAAGACTTTGAAATAAAATTGGTTAGTTTATAATTAGAAAGACATTACACTTTACTTATACGTATAAGATAAATAGACAAAAATAATAAATAAAAAAGAGTTACAAGCCTGAAGATCATAGAAAAAGATGAAGAAATAATATAACGTAATTTAACAATAATATAGCAAGTTAGTGTGCATGTGTGTATCTATATAACCTACTGGGTCCAAAAGTCTCAAAGGTCTAGTCTAGGTCAGGTGCAAAACCATTGTTATCCCTAAACCCTACCCCTATCGCACCGAACACACTCACTGACCCTCCTTCTCGCTGCTACCATGTAGGTCACGGGAACCAACAAAGGCTTTGAATGATTTGTCCCCCCTTTGCCTCCTCTTGTTGACTCCTTACCACCACCTCCAAACCCTAGCCCACCCTCCATCACCACTCCAACCCCTCCACAAAGCCCTAACACCCCACTGCCACACAAAACAACCCTAATCTACCCCTGGCCTCGCCTCCTCTCATCAACCATAGTGGACCCCTTGCTAACCTCTAACAAGCCACCCACACAGTCATTGAAGCTGCTAGCAATAACCCTAATTGCTAACTTCTTTGGACTTAGGCACACAACAATATCAAATTATCCTATTTGTTACAATTTTTGATAGCTAGCCACATAGGGACTTTCAAACTTGTCCAGCTAGACAACCAAAACCAACCCACTTTGTCATCGTGACTTCTTCACAGAGCCTAAATTGTCACCTGCCCATCTAAAGGTTGTTAAGGTTCCAAGACAAGCATCCTAGACCACCACCACCACATAGACATCCTGAATTGTCACCTGCCCATCAAAAAGTTGTCGAGGTTCCGAGACAATAGAAGGGTTCCGAGACAGTTACCACCACACAGCGTCGAGGCTACAACGTGAGCTAAGGCTCACACCAAACCCTTCTACTACTCCAATATGCAAAACTTGCTAATTAAGGGTGTTCACAAATAGAATATCTAAAACAGTAAATAGGAATAATCGATGATCGGATATCTAGTAAAAAGTTTGAAATATCCGAAATATGGAATAAAATGATCTGATTTAATGATTTGATTCGAGTTTTACATTACATTGTATTCAATTAATAATTATAAATTTTGGATAATATTTAAATATTTAATAAATAATAATTATAAAGTATAAAATTTATTTACAATAAAATATATATATAAATATATATACAATCTCCAAAGATATACAACAATATTTTCAAATAGTTCATCCTCATCAATAAAATATTATAAAAAAAATAAATACTTATATATGTATATAATTTATCATATCGAATATTATTTGTATTTATCAGATCGAATCAATTCAGATATCGGATTGGTTTATCATATATCGCATAACATAAACAGCCTTACTACCGATAGTATAGCCATACAAGCTTCTCTCAACTACTACATTAGCATGAGAATGTCAAGTCGTCCCAACCTCAAGAAGTAGCTTTTTCCATGTTTAGTCTTATAACATATCAAGAATGGGAGCTACTCCAGCAAAGAGACTCACTCCTCCAAGCCACACATCAATTTTAGATGCAACAATGTGGTGCAACATTTTTCATTAGCTCTTTTGTTCGGGCCATCCTTTTCCCAATTGCCTCTACCAATAGACTAACTTTGAGACACCCATTAACAAGGGCAATCAAACTCATTTCTCAGACCCACCCATTGGTTTAGATGCAACAATGTGGTGCAACCATGAGCTCTTTTAATTAGGGCATCCTTGTCCTAGCCATCCCTATAGATTGACTAGCTCCAAGGCTCCCACTAAAAAGGGAAAGCCAAGCTACTCCGTTCATGTGATTAGTACTTTTGCAAAGGGGAGCCTTCTCTGGCCCAATCTAAGCATGTCAACATTGTTAGTATCTGAGTCAAATACACATCAATCATCCCACCAGTAGGCCAATGAGAATCACTTACTGCATTATGAGCCTTCTAGATAGTGGATCATAAAAGCCTAAGGGTACAAATGACGACGCTAAGTTAGAACCTTCGGGGCACCTAGGTGCACATACAGACAACCCATGGGACTCCACTCCTAAGCCAGAATCATATTGGCCCCTAGTAGTGGTAGGATGGGTCATTCTTGCCCAAGCCCAGTTGATATATGATTAGCTACCTCAACCCATCAATACTACTACATTTGGATCGGTCACCATTCTCAGGCATTTGTGTGCAAGTTGGCATCAACATTGATAGGATCAGATAAGTTGTAGCATTGTGCATGGTACCTTGGCCGAAAAAATGAATGACCCTAAGCAAATATTGGCTCAACTCCAAGGAGCACCTGTAGAACTTAAGGAGCAATTAATAGGCCTATAATTAAATATACCTATGTTAGATGTAAGGTTCGGTGAAGGATCTGGCTAGGAAGGGGTATTTCTACTACTTGTCTTTATTTCTTATTCTCTCTTGTTAGAGTGGGATCAAGGAAGTGGGTAAGGAAAGTTCATTATTTGATATTACCTTTTGTTATTTGGCTTTTTCTTGGAATGGTATCTTTTCTATTAGTGACAGGGGCTTGGGTAGTAGATAAATAGACTAAGGGCTTGAGAAGTGAAAGGGTTGAAGAATGGGAGCCTATTAGAGGGAGCTTGCGCTAGGGCCTTGAATGCCAAGATGTACCTTAAAACCCTTGAAAGTCTATGTAATCCTCTTCATTGCTCAAATTATTTTTCCATCAGAGTAAATTTGTTTGATGAGAATTACTATCACCACTATAGGTTCGATCAAGGTGGTATCAAAGAGATGAACTAGGCAAATGTTTTCTAAGAAGGTGGAGGAATTAGAAGCAAAAATGGAGGAACAATTGGTGCTCATGCAAGAAGATTGGCAAAAGGAAATGGACGTTGTTAAGGAAGGATTTCAGAGAGTACTAGCGATCGAGCAGCGACCGGGCTCAATTGAGAAGACAATGGAATCCATATTGGCCAAGTTATATTGATCAACAGGGAAATGGTAGCTCCTTGTTGATCAACCTTGGAAAGCAATAATTAGACGAGGGTTGTGATTTAGCTCCTCCAGCAGCAAAGGATGGTGATAAACAACATAGTGATGGTCAACCATGAGGAACACTTGAGTTTTCAACTTGCAACAACATAGATCTTGATGGGTGGTTGTTCCGAATACAGAGTTACTTCAACTTGAACCGGGAGGAGAAAATAGAAGCAATGGTTGTGGCTATGGAGGGCAAGGCCTTAGCTTGGTTCCAGTATGTTTAAATTCTCCAACTAGCGGAATTTCCCGGAGGTGTTCTTAACACAATTTCAACCCAAACATGAGGATTCCTTGTGCAAAAAATTTATGTCAATCTGACGGCTATCAACGATAGAAGAGTATCTAGAGACGTTTGAATTGTTGGCATCGCCACAAGGATACTTGTCGGAGGGAGTGCTAGAGAGCATGTTTATAAATGGTCAGAAGCCAACAATTAGGGCCGAGGTAAGGCTAATGAAATTATGGACAACCCAATTAGTAGAGGAAAAGAACCGCATTATCCAAACAGGGTGTTATGGTCAAACACCCTTGGAAACACGGTCGGATCTGGGTCCAAGATAAACACCTCTACTTATTTGCATTACAGCCGAAGATATCAAACGCAATATTTGTTATCCTCTTTCCTCGCAGTACAAAACAACTCACCTTCACTCTCAGAAAAATCAACCCCAACCTAGACCACCTCCAACTCCCTGATGAAAGAATCTCATGGCAATCGACGATTGATGGGGTTTCAACATTTAGCAAATACTGAGATGCAGTGGCAATGGGACGTGGGCTTGTGTTTCTAGTGTGGCAAAAAGTATGCACTTGGACATCAGTGTTGACATCGGCTACTGCAGGTGTTAATGGTGGAAGATAAGGAGGACGAGGACAAGGAGACTATGAACGAGAAGGCAAACAAGCTGACTACGAACGATAAGAAATGCACGTTTGGACAGGTTGAGTTGTAATATTAAGGACACAATGTCTGGGAAAGGGTTGGTGGCAGACCCGTCCATACTGCAATGTCTAAAGGAGTGGCCATTCTCCGCTTTAGTTCAACCTACCATCCTCAAACAGACAAACAACTAAAGTCTAGAGACATATTTGCGTTGATTTGATAGGGATAAACCAAGACAATGAGTGTAGTGGATTCCATGGGCTGAATAATGATATAACACATCATATCAATCAGCAATTCAGACCAACCCGTTTAAGGCTCTCTATGGTCGTGATCCTGCCCTTGCTAAGGCATGAGAGGGACGGTACCCCTTTATAAGGAGTCACAGGACAAAGATGCAATATTGTCAAAGACTTAGAGCTCAAGTAGCATCTCCAACAAGCTCAAACAAGGATGAAGATCCAAGTTGACCATCGAAGACGTGAGCAAGAATTGGAGGTAGATAGCTAGGTGTACGTGATACTAAAGCCATACAGACATCAATCATTAGCCAAGCACCTTAATGAAAAGCTTGCACCAAGATAATTTTGGCCTTATCAAGTTGAAGCAAAGATTGATCAAGTAGCTTACAGGTTGAGCTTATCAGGATCTATTTCCATCCACCCCTTCTTTCACATTTCTACGTTGAAACCCGCCTTAGGAGAAGGACAGCAAGCTCAACCCTTTATAGCCATGCTTACTAAGGATTTGGAGTGGAGGGTGGAACTACAAGAAGTGCTCAATCTTCGGTATAAAGCTTAGGGTGCACCAAAAGTGTGGATTAAGTGGATGGGATTGCTAGTCTTTGAAGCTTCACGGGAAGAACTCGAGAAACTTAACCAACAATTTCCAGCTTTTCACCTTGAGGACAAGGTGAAAGTCCATGGGGAGGATAATGATAGGCTTGTGGTTAAATATACCTATGTTAAACATAAGGTTTAGTGAAACATCTGGCTAGGAAGGGATTTATTTCTTATTCTATTATTAGAGTGGGGTTAGGAAAGTGGGGTAGGAGAGTATTTTATTTGATATTACCTTTGGTTATTTGGCTTGCTCTTGGAGTGGAACTATTTCTATTATTGACAGGGGGCTTGGGTAGTAGTTGAATAGAGTAAGGGCATGAGTAAGGGGGATGAAGAATGGGAATTTGTTAGAGGGAGGCGTCATGGCCTCAAATGTTTGGATGTACCTTTACACACCCTTGAAAGTCAATGTAATCCTCTTCATTGCTCAAATTATTTTTCCATTGGAGTGAATGTGTTTGGTGAGGTGAGAATTACTAGCACCACCGCAGGTGCTATCATAATGACTCCCTCCTATGCCTCATTACATGTGTGACTGAAAATAAACACTAGTCAATACAAATGAACTCATCGAATGGGTAAGAGAGAGCTAAAGGTTAAATCACATCGTTTTCCGTACTTCCATTCTTGGGAGCCCAAGGACACTTTTTGAAAGTATCTTGTCTTCAAGTTTGAGAACAAGCTTGATGTCTAGGCGGGAGTCATGTTAGGGCTTGTTGACTTGGTCAAATCTAGTTAAATATTTAGGGAAAGCTGAGTATTTATTTTAATTGGTCATATCTTTAGATATTATGAGGGGTTCTAGCTAAATCTAATGAGTAGAATAGTTAGGGCACCCTCTGGCTCATTATCTAATAATATATACTTCAAATTGTTTATGTTACATTATTATAGTCTCGGTATCTAGAATTTATTTACAATTTATTATTACTTCATAGATCTCACTAGTTTCAACTATACACCAAAAAACCTTATACTATTTACTTCTCTTACAAAAATATCTTTATCAATTGACATCACCAACCTCACCGACATGTCTAAATTTGTCATTGTTCAACAAATCATAAATACTATTATTAATTCAAATGCACTCATATACAAATAATATATCTATCAAACACTCGACCCTATTATTACTTCATGTATTATTACTTCATATCATATTCAATCATATATTAAGTTACCTAAACAGTATCTAAGTGGAAGTATTTCCTTCTACATATTAGGATTTTATTGCCTACACTTAAACCATTTGATGTAGTCAGATAAAAATAAGAGGCTAAGACCTCAAAAATAAGTTGGAAATTATCCCAACCTTCCCTCTCGTGTCTCTTTCTCTTCTCCCACCACTCCCCTTCCCCCCACGTCTCTAGCAATCAGCCACCTAGACCACCAAAACAACCCCCACCAATCCTCCACTTCCATCGCCACCAACCACCACTCAAAATCCTCCACTTCTATCTTACAGGGTATTTTATGTCTTTAGATAAATATTTGTTCCTCTTTCCAAAGTTGTGGTACACAGAATACTATTTGCAGGAAGTTTCTTTGGCAATCAAAAAGGCCTTTAGTCTCTTCGAAGGTCCTTTGCTTGCCCAAGAAAGGAGAGGTTGGACTGAAAGATATTGATGCTCGGAATACAACCCTCTTATGTAAATATCTGTGGTTTTGCAAGATGCAAAAGGAGACATTATGGACTAAGTCCCTGGAATCCTTCACTATGATCCAGGAGACATCTCCTTTCAGAAGAAGTTAAATCAGATTAAAATACAGTTGATCAATGCCACATGGTCTTATCAACACGTGTTCTCTGCTGCAGTATTGGTCTTCTCAGCAGGTTTTCTCTTCTGGGAATGCTTATCACTTCTTCAGACCAAGAGGTGCTATTGGAAGGAACACTCAGTTGTTTGAAAGAGTTGCAATACGCATAGATACTCCTCTTTTTTTTTGGCTGGCTGTTTTGCACAAGCTCAACACTAAGGACCATCTCGCATTTCTCAATATTAGTTATGTCATCTGTGTAAAGCATAGAATGAGAACCACAATCACCAATTCTTTGACTGTCCATCATTTGCTGAAGTGTGGAAAGAGATCAAAGGTTGACTTGGTATTTCTTGAGGAATGACCACTCTTTATAGTGCTATTTGAAGCATAAGGAGAAGGAAGAGAAATTATAAGATGTTTGTGCAAGCTCAGTGTTTGGCTCTAGTTAATTCCACTTACCTTGCATGGAAAGCTAGGAATGAAGCTGTTTTTTACTCAAAATTGACTGTCAAGGCCTCATTGTACAGATTAGGAAGTATTTTTATACACTCATTTTTATGCTTTTCTCAAAGTTAACATTTTGTTTTGATACTAGACTAC
>JBDNDU010000236.1:0-28353 GCA_039764185.1 Tamarix austromongolica | reverse complement strand
CATTGCAGATAAAGGAAAAAGGAAGATAGCTAGGAAAAGGAAAGATGACATAGTAAGTGGGGACGGGGACTATAGTTCTCATGGACCGAGTGATGGTAGCAATCGCAACAATGAGTGGGAGAATGATTATGAAGAGCACTACAATCCCGACAATGATGATCTCGAATCGAAAGAAGTTGATTATGGAGACACCCCTAAGGAAGACAAAAATGAGGACGATGATGAATGTCTGTGAAGTTTGTTTGACTATGTCAGCGTTAATGTTCATGGAGGAAAGATTCTCAGTGATGATAGTGATGACAACACTGGTGGTATAGATGCAGGTGCAGGCTAGGTTGAAGTGGAAGAATAGGGAAACATCGGTGGTACGCTAAATTCTTTATATCTTTTTCTAGTGATTGTTTTGTTGTAAATTTTTTTTCTTCCATTTCAAGGTTTGGTGGATGAATTTTTTAAGCTCGACCCTTTTCAAGATTATGCTGATGGTAACAGAAATAAGGAAGATGGTAATTGTCATGCATTTTTTACTTTTTTTTTTCCTTTTTCCCTTTTTGATGCTGGTGGGCATGGATGTTCAATTCTTTTGACATCCTTCTTTTGAGTGAAATAGAATTTTTGATGTGCCATTCTAAAGATTTTGCATAATGTAACAAAGATAATAAAGAAGATGAAGCTAAACAACTTGACAGATCAGCAACTAGTATTCCCTTTTGTAGTCCAACCAACATCTCGTACTTAACATATTTGTTGTGGCATATCCAACCCCATAGCAGCAAAAAATCATTGCGCGCCTGAGATCTCCTCATCGCGTGGCCCTTAAAAACTCATTTCAATGGTTTGGATCCCACACCAAACCACATCCACTAACACCCCTTTGTCAATGGAACGGTGCGGCACTCATGGCCCCCTTGGCTTCATTCCTTCGAAGTAGGTCATCATCCAACATTCCTAAAACCAACGGCCTACCTGCACTCCGGGTTACGCCCAACAACACGACAGAATACTTACCGACTAGCACGGGCAATGAGCTGCTCTGATACCACTTTTCATGGGCTCAAAGGTTTCGGTCCTTGTGCTCTTGGTAAAGCCAGCATCTAACGTCATATACCGTGGAGCACCATGCCGAATATACGCAACATCCTAGAATAATCATATAAAGAGATGCATAGGAGGGACACTAAGTCGTACCTGAGACATAATATCGGCATTAGCAACCATCAGGCAACTATGGAGCACCCATATTCACATGGATTTATTCATTTAAATTCCTTAATATCGTTGAAATAGAAAATTCCGTGCTCGCTTCTTTTGAAGACTTTGTTG
The DNA here is from genome assembly GCA_039764185.1 of Tamarix austromongolica. Lineage (NCBI taxonomy): Eukaryota > Viridiplantae > Streptophyta > Magnoliopsida > Caryophyllales > Tamaricaceae > Tamarix > Tamarix austromongolica. Next base: position 27,030 of record JBDNDU010000236.1, on the reverse strand, counting down.
AAGGTGGCAAAGATAATAAAGAAGATGAAGCTAAACAGTTTGTGCCCATTGATGAAGGTAAATTACAAGGAATTCTTGGTCTTTTGGCTGTTAATCTCTTTGTGACTAATACACAAGTGGTATCAGAGCAGCTTATTGCTCGTGCAAGTCAGCAAGTATTTTGCCGTGTTGTTGGGCGTAACCCGGAGTGAAGGTAGGCCGTTGGTTTTAGGAATGTTGGATGATGACCTACTTCGAAGGGATGAACCCGTATCATATCGTAGTCCTCTTCATAATCCTTCTCCCACTCATTGTTGCGGTTGCTACCATCACTCGATCCATGAGGAATATAGTCCCCGTCCCCACTTACTATGTCATCAGAAGAGGTGAGGCCAGTGACATTGCAGATAAAGGAAAAAGGAAGATAGCTAGGAAAAGGAAAGATGACATAGTAAGTGGGGACGGGGACTATAGTTCTCATGGACCGAGTGATGGTAGCAATCGCAACAATGAGTGGGAGAATGATTATGAAGAGCACTACAATCCCGACAATGATGATCTCGAATCGAAAGAAGTTGATTATGGAGACACCCCTAAGGAAGACAAAAATGAGGACGATGATGAATGTCTGTGAAGTTTGTTTGACTATGTCAGCGTTAATGTTCATGGAGGAAAGATTCTCAGTGATGATAGTGATGACAACACTGGTGGTATAGATGCAGGTGCAGGCTAGGTTGAAGTGGAAGAATAGGGAAACATCGGTGGTACGCTAAATTCTTTATATCTTTTTCTAGTGATTGTTTTGTTGTAAATTTTTTTTCTTCCATTTCAAGGTTTGGTGGATGAATTTTTTAAGCTCGACCCTTTTCAAGATTATGCTGATGGTAACAGAAATAAGGAAGATGGTAATTGTCATGCATTTTTTACTTTTTTTTTCCTTTTTCCCTTTTTGATGCTGGTGGGCATGGATGTTCAATTCTTTTGACATCCTTCTTTTGAGTGAAATAGAATTTTTGATGTGCCATTCTAAAGATTTTGCATAATGTAACAAAGATAATAAAGAAGATGAAGCTAAACAACTTGACAGATCAGCAACTAGTATTCCCTTTTGTAGTCCAACCAACATCTCGTACTTAACATATTTGTTGTGGCATATCCAACCCCATAGCAGCAAAAAATCATTGCGCGCCTGAGATCTCCTCATCGCGTGGCCCTTAAAAACTCATTTCAATGGTTTGGATCCCACACCAAACCACATCCACTAACACCCCTTTGTCAATGGAACGGTGCGGCACTCATGGCCCCCTTGGCTTCATTCCTTCGAAGTAGGTCATCATCCAACATTCCTAAAACCAACGGCCTACCTGCACTCCGGGTTACGCCCAACAACACGACAGAATACTTACCGACTAGCACGGGCAATGAGCTGCTCTGATACCACTTTTCATGGGCTCAAAGGTTTCGGTCCTTGTGCTCTTGGTAAAGCCAGCATCTAACGTCATATACCGTGGAGCACCATGCCGAATATACGCAACATCCTAGAATAATCATATAAAGAGATGCATAGGAGGGACACTAAGTCGTACCTGAGACATAATATCGGCATTAGCAACCATCAGGCAACTATGGAGCACCCATATTCACATGGATTTATTCATTTAAATTCCTTAATATCGTTGAAATAGAAAATTCCGTGCTCGCTTCTTTTGAAGACTTTGTTGAAGGTGGCAAAGATAATAAAGAAGATGAAGCTAAACAGTTTGTGCCCATTGATGAAGGTAAATTACAAGGAATTCTTGGTCTTTTGGCTGTTAATCTCTTTGTGACTAATACACAAGTGGTATCAGAGCAGCTTATTGCTCGTGCAAGTCAGCAAGTATTTTGCCGTGTTGTTGGGCGTAACCCGGAGTGAAGGTAGGCCGTTGGTTTTAGGAATGTTGGATGATGACCTACTTCGAAGGGATGAACCCGTATCATATCGTAGTCCTCTTCATAATCCTTCTCCCACTCATTGTTGCGGTTGCTACCATCACTCGATCCATGAGGAATATAGTCCCCGTCCCCACTTACTATGTCATCAGAAGAGGTGAGGCCAGTGACATTGCAGATAAAGGAAAAAGGAAGATAGCTAGGAAAAGGAAAGATGACATAGTAAGTGGGGACGGGGACTATAGTTCTCATGGACCGAGTGATGGTAGCAATCGCAACAATGAGTGGGAGAATGATTATGAAGAGCACTACAATCCCGACAATGATGATCTCGAATCGAAAGAAGTTGATTATGGAGACACCCCTAAGGAAGACAAAAATGAGGACGATGATGAATGTCTGTGAAGTTTGTTTGACTATGTCAGCGTTAATGTTCATGGAGGAAAGATTCTCAGTGATGATAGTGATGACAACACTGGTGGTATAGATGCAGGTGCAGGCTAGGTTGAAGTGGAAGAATAGGGAAACATCGGTGGTACGCTAAATTCTTTATATCTTTTTCTAGTGATTGTTTTGTTGTAAATTTTTTTTCTTCCATTTCAAGGTTTGGTGGATGAATTTTTTAAGCTCGACCCTTTTCAAGATTATGCTGATGGTAACAGAAATAAGGAAGATGGTAATTGTCATGCATTTTTTACTTTTTTTTTTCCTTTTTCCCTTTTTGATGCTGGTGGGCATGGATGTTCAATTCTTTTGACATCCTTCTTTTGAGTGAAATAGAATTTTTGATGTGCCATTCTAAAGATTTTGCATAATGTAACAAAGATAATAAAGAAGATGAAGCTAAACAACTTGACAGATCAGCAACTAGTATTCCCTTTTGTAGTCCAACCAACATCTCGTACTTAACATATTTGTTGTGGCATATCCAACCCCATAGCAGCAAAAAATCATTGCGCGCCTGAGATCTCCTCATCGCGTGGCCCTTAAAAACTCATTTCAATGGTTTGGATCCCACACCAAACCACATCCACTAACACCCCTTTGTCAATGGAACGGTGCGGCACTCATGGCCCCCTTGGCTTCATTCCTTCGAAGTAGGTCATCATCCAACATTCCTAAAACCAACGGCCTACCTGCACTCCGGGTTACGCCCAACAACACGACAGAATACTTACCGACTAGCACGGGCAATGAGCTGCTCTGATACCACTTTTCATGGGCTCAAAGGTTTCGGTCCTTGTGCTCTTGGTAAAGCCAGCATCTAACGTCATATACCGTGGAGCACCATGCCGAATATACGCAACATCCTAGAATAATCATATAAAGAGATGCATAGGAGGGACACTAAGTCGTACCTGAGACATAATATCGGCATTAGCAACCATCAGGCAACTATGGAGCACCCATATTCACATGGATTTATTCATTTAAATTCCTTAATATCGTTGAAATAGAAAATTCCGTGCTCGCTTCTTTTGAAGACTTTGTTGAAGGTGGCAAAGATAATAAAGAAGATGAAGCTAAACAGTTTGTGCCCATTGATGAAGGTAAATTACAAGGAATTCTTGGTCTTTTGGCTGTTAATCTCTTTGTGACTAATACACAAGTGGTATCAGAGCAGCTTATTGCTCGTGCAAGTCAGCAAGTATTTTGCCGTGTTGTTGGGCGTAACCCGGAGTGAAGGTAGGCCGTTGGTTTTAGGAATGTTGGATGATGACCTACTTCGAAGGGATGAACCCGTATCATATCGTAGTCCTCTTCATAATCCTTCTCCCACTCATTGTTGCGGTTGCTACCATCACTCGATCCATGAGGAATATAGTCCCCGTCCCCACTTACTATGTCATCAGAAGAGGTGAGGCCAGTGACATTGCAGATAAAGGAAAAAGGAAGATAGCTAGGAAAAGGAAAGATGACATAGTAAGTGGGGACGGGGACTATAGTTCTCATGGACCGAGTGATGGTAGCAATCGCAACAATGAGTGGGAGAATGATTATGAAGAGCACTACAATCCCGACAATGATGATCTCGAATCGAAAGAAGTTGATTATGGAGACACCCCTAAGGAAGACAAAAATGAGGACGATGATGAATGTCTGTGAAGTTTGTTTGACTATGTCAGCGTTAATGTTCATGGAGGAAAGATTCTCAGTGATGATAGTGATGACAACACTGGTGGTATAGATGCAGGTGCAGGCTAGGTTGAAGTGGAAGAATAGGGAAACATCGGTGGTACGCTAAATTCTTTATATCTTTTTCTAGTGATTGTTTTGTTGTAAATTTTTTTTCTTCCATTTCAAGGTTTGGTGGATGAATTTTTTAAGCTCGACCCTTTTCAAGATTATGCTGATGGTAACAGAAATAAGGAAGATGGTAATTGTCATGCATTTTTTACTTTTTTTTTCCTTTTTCCCTTTTTGATGCTGGTGGGCATGGATGTTCAATTCTTTTGACATCCTTCTTTTGAGTGAAATAGAATTTTTGATGTGCCATTCTAAAGATTTTGCATAATGTAACAAAGATAATAAAGAAGATGAAGCTAAACAACTTGACAGATCAGCAACTAGTATTCCCTTTTGTAGTCCAACCAACATCTCGTACTTAACATATTTGTTGTGGCATATCCAACCCCATAGCAGCAAAAAATCATTGCGCGCCTGAGATCTCCTCATCGCGTGGCCCTTAAAAACTCATTTCAATGGTTTGGATCCCACACCAAACCACATCCACTAACACCCCTTTGTCAATGGAACGGTGCGGCACTCATGGCCCCCTTGGCTTCATTCCTTCGAAGTAGGTCATCATCCAACATTCCTAAAACCAACGGCCTACCTGCACTCCGGGTTACGCCCAACAACACGACAGAATACTTACCGACTAGCACGGGCAATGAGCTGCTCTGATACCACTTTTCATGGGCTCAAAGGTTTCGGTCCTTGTGCTCTTGGTAAAGCCAGCATCTAACGTCATATACCGTGGAGCACCATGCCGAATATACGCAACATCCTAGAATAATCATATAAAGAGATGCATAGGAGGGACACTAAGTCGTACCTGAGACATAATATCGGCATTAGCAACCATCAGGCAACTATGGAGCACCCATATTCACATGGATTTATTCATTTAAATTCCTTAATATCGTTGAAATAGAAAATTCCGTGCTCGCTTCTTTTGAAGACTTTGTTGAAGGTGGCAAAGATAATAAAGAAGATGAAGCTAAACAGTTTGTGCCCATTGATGAAGGTAAATTACAAGGAATTCTTGGTCTTTTGGCTGTTAATCTCTTTGTGACTAATACACAAGTGGTATCAGAGCAGCTTATTGCTCGTGCAAGTCAGCAAGTATTTTGCCGTGTTGTTGGGCGTAACCCGGAGTGAAGGTAGGCCGTTGGTTTTAGGAATGTTGGATGATGACCTACTTCGAAGGAATGAACCCGTATCATATCGTAGTCCTCTTCATAATCCTTCTCCCACTCATTGTTGCGGTTGCTACCATCACTCGATCCATGAGGAATATAGTCCCCGTCCCCACTTACTATGTCATCAGAAGAGGTGAGGCCAGTGACATTGCAGATAAAGGAAAAAGGAAGATAGCTAGGAAAAGGAAAGATGACATAGTAAGTGGGGACGGGGACTATAGTTCTCATGGACCGAGTGATGGTAGCAATCGCAACAATGAGTGGGAGAATGATTATGAAGAGCACTACAATCCCGACAATGATGATCTCGAATCGAAAGAAGTTGATTATGGAGACACCCCTAAGGAAGACAAAAATGAGGACGATGATGAATGTCTGTGAAGTTTGTTTGACTATGTCAGCGTTAATGTTCATGGAGGAAAGATTCTCAGTGATGATAGTGATGACAACACTGGTGGTATAGATGCAGGTGCAGGCTAGGTTGAAGTGGAAGAATAGGGAAACATCGGTGGTACGCTAAATTCTTTATATCTTTTTCTAGTGATTGTTTTGTTGTAAATTTTTTTTCTTCCATTTCAAGGTTTGGTGGATGAATTTTTTAAGCTCGACCCTTTTCAAGATTATGCTGATGGTAACAGAAATAAGGAAGATGGTAATTGTCATGCATTTTTTACTTTTTTTTTCCTTTTTCCCTTTTTGATGCTGGTGGGCATGGATGTTCAATTCTTTTGACATCCTTCTTTTGAGTGAAATAGAATTTTTGATGTGCCATTCTAAAGATTTTGCATAATGTAACAAAGATAATAAAGAAGATGAAGCTAAACAACTTGACAGATCAGCAACTAGTATTCCCTTTTGTAGTCCAACCAACATCTCGTACTTAACATATTTGTTGTGGCATATCCAACCCCATAGCAGCAAAAAATCATTGCGCGCCTGAGATCTCCTCATCGCGTGGCCCTTAAAAACTCATTTCAATGGTTTGGATCCCACACCAAACCACATCCACTAACACCCCTTTGTCAATGGAACGGTGCGGCACTCATGGCCCCCTTGGCTTCATTCCTTCGAAGTAGGTCATCATCCAACATTCCTAAAACCAACGGCCTACCTGCACTCCGGGTTACGCCCAACAACACGACAGAATACTTACCGACTAGCACGGGCAATGAGCTGCTCTGATACCACTTTTCATGGGCTCAAAGGTTTCGGTCCTTGTGCTCTTGGTAAAGCCAGCATCTAACGTCATATACCGTGGAGCACCATGCCGAATATACGCAACATCCTAGAATAATCATATAAAGAGATGCATAGGAGGGACACTAAGTCGTACCTGAGACATAATATCGGCATTAGCAACCATCAGGCAACTATGGAGCACCCATATTCACATGGATTTATTCATTTAAATTCCTTAATATCGTTGAAATAGAAAATTCCGTGCTCGCTTCTTTTGAAGACTTTGTTGAAGGTGGCAAAGATAATAAAGAAGATGAAGCTAAACAGTTTGTGCCCATTGATGAAGGTAAATTACAAGGAATTCTTGGTCTTTTGGCTGTTAATCTCTTTGTGACTAATACACAAGTGGTATCAGAGCAGCTTATTGCTCGTGCAAGTCAGCAAGTATTTTGCCGTGTTGTTGGGCGTAACCCGGAGTGAAGGTAGGCCGTTGGTTTTAGGAATGTTGGATGATGACCTACTTCGAAGGGATGAACCCGTATCATATCGTAGTCCTCTTCATAATCCTTCTCCCACTCATTGTTGCGGTTGCTACCATCACTCGATCCATGAGGAATATAGTCCCCGTCCCCACTTACTATGTCATCAGAAGAGGTGAGGCCAGTGACATTGCAGATAAAGGAAAAAGGAAGATAGCTAGGAAAAGGAAAGATGACATAGTAAGTGGGGACGGGGACTATAGTTCTCATGGACCGAGTGATGGTAGCAATCGCAACAATGAGTGGGAGAATGATTATGAAGAGCACTACAATCCCGACAATGATGATCTCGAATCGAAAGAAGTTGATTATGGAGACACCCCTAAGGAAGACAAAAATGAGGACGATGATGAATGTCTGTGAAGTTTGTTTGACTATGTCAGCGTTAATGTTCATGGAGGAAAGATTCTCAGTGATGATAGTGATGACAACACTGGTGGTATAGATGCAGGTGCAGGCTAGGTTGAAGTGGAAGAATAGGGAAACATCGGTGGTACGCTAAATTCTTTATATCTTTTTCTAGTGATTGTTTTGTTGTAAATTTTTTTTCTTCCATTTCAAGGTTTGGTGGATGAATTTTTTAAGCTCGACCCTTTTCAAGATTATGCTGATGGTAACAGAAATAAGGAAGATGGTAATTGTCATGCATTTTTTACTTTTTTTTTCCTTTTTCCCTTTTTGATGCTGGTGGGCATGGATGTTCAATTCTTTTGACATCCTTCTTTTGAGTGAAATAGAATTTTTGATGTGCCATTCTAAAGATTTTGCATAATGTAACAAAGATAATAAAGAAGATGAAGCTAAACAACTTGACAGATCAGCAACTAGTATTCCCTTTTGTAGTCCAACCAACATCTCGTACTTAACATATTTGTTGTGGCATATCCAACCCCATAGCAGCAAAAAATCATTGCGCGCCTGAGATCTCCTCATCGCGTGGCCCTTAAAAACTCATTTCAATGGTTTGGATCCCACACCAAACCACATCCACTAACACCCCTTTGTCAATGGAACGGTGCGGCACTCATGGCCCCCTTGGCTTCATTCCTTCGAAGTAGGTCATCATCCAACATTCCTAAAACCAACGGCCTACCTGCACTCCGGGTTACGCCCAACAACACGACAGAATACTTACCGACTAGCACGGGCAATGAGCTGCTCTGATACCACTTTTCATGGGCTCAAAGGTTTCGGTCCTTGTGCTCTTGGTAAAGCCAGCATCTAACGTCATATACCGTGGAGCACCATGCCGAATATACGCAACATCCTAGAATAATCATATAAAGAGATGCATAGGAGGGACACTAAGTCGTACCTGAGACATAATATCGGCATTAGCAACCATCAGGCAACTATGGAGCACCCATATTCACATGGATTTATTCATTTAAATTCCTTAATATCGTTGAAATAGAAAATTCCGTGCTCGCTTCTTTTGAAGACTTTGTTGAAGGTGGCAAAGATAATAAAGAAGATGAAGCTAAACAGTTTGTGCCCATTGATGAAGGTAAATTACAAGGAATTCTTGGTCTTTTGGCTGTTAATCTCTTTGTGACTAATACACAAGTGGTATCAGAGCAGCTTATTGCTCGTGCAAGTCAGCAAGTATTTTGCCGTGTTGTTGGGCGTAACCCGGAGTGAAGGTAGGCCGTTGGTTTTAGGAATGTTGGATGATGACCTACTTCGAAGGGATGAACCCGTATCATATCGTAGTCCTCTTCATAATCCTTCTCCCACTCATTGTTGCGGTTGCTACCATCACTCGATCCATGAGGAATATAGTCCCCGTCCCCACTTACTATGTCATCAGAAGAGGTGAGGCCAGTGACATTGCAGATAAAGGAAAAAGGAAGATAGCTAGGAAAAGGAAAGATGACATAGTAAGTGGGGACGGGGACTATAGTTCTCATGGACCGAGTGATGGTAGCAATCGCAACAATGAGTGGGAGAATGATTATGAAGAGCACTACAATCCCGACAATGATGATCTCGAATCGAAAGAAGTTGATTATGGAGACACCCCTAAGGAAGACAAAAATGAGGACGATGATGAATGTCTGTGAAGTTTGTTTGACTATGTCAGCGTTAATGTTCATGGAGGAAAGATTCTCAGTGATGATAGTGATGACAACACTGGTGGTATAGATGCAGGTGCAGGCTAGGTTGAAGTGGAAGAATAGGGAAACATCGGTGGTACGCTAAATTCTTTATATCTTTTTCTAGTGATTGTTTTGTTGTAAATTTTTTTTCTTCCATTTCAAGGTTTGGTGGATGAATTTTTTAAGCTCGACCCTTTTCAAGATTATGCTGATGGTAACAGAAATAAGGAAGATGGTAATTGTCATGCATTTTTTACTTTTTTTTTCCTTTTTCCCTTTTTGATGCTGGTGGGCATGGATGTTCAATTCTTTTGACATCCTTCTTTTGAGTGAAATAGAATTTTTGATGTGCCATTCTAAAGATTTTGCATAATGTAACAAAGATAATAAAGAAGATGAAGCTAAACAACTTGACAGATCAGCAACTAGTATTCCCTTTTGTAGTCCAACCAACATCTCGTACTTAACATATTTGTTGTGGCATATCCAACCCCATAGCAGCAAAAAATCATTGCGCGCCTGAGATCTCCTCATCGCGTGGCCCTTAAAAACTCATTTCAATGGTTTGGATCCCACACCAAACCACATCCACTAACACCCCTTTGTCAATGGAACGGTGCGGCACTCATGGCCCCCTTGGCTTCATTCCTTCGAAGTAGGTCATCATCCAACATTCCTAAAACCAACGGCCTACCTGCACTCCGGGTTACGCCCAACAACACGACAGAATACTTACCGACTAGCACGGGCAATGAGCTGCTCTGATACCACTTTTCATGGGCTCAAAGGTTTCGGTCCTTGTGCTCTTGGTAAAGCCAGCATCTAACGTCATATACCGTGGAGCACCATGCCGAATATACGCAACATCCTAGAATAATCATATAAAGAGATGCATAGGAGGGACACTAAGTCGTACCTGAGACATAATATCGGCATTAGCAACCATCAGGCAACTATGGAGCACCCATATTCACATGGATTTATTCATTTAAATTCCTTAATATCGTTGAAATAGAAAATTCCGTGCTCGCTTCTTTTGAAGACTTTGTTGAAGGTGGCAAAGATAATAAAGAAGATGAAGCTAAACAGTTTGTGCCCATTGATGAAGGTAAATTACAAGGAATTCTTGGTCTTTTGGCTGTTAATCTCTTTGTGACTAATACACAAGTGGTATCAGAGCAGCTTATTGCTCGTGCAAGTCAGCAAGTATTTTGCCGTGTTGTTGGGCGTAACCCGGAGTGAAGGTAGGCCGTTGGTTTTAGGAATGTTGGATGATGACCTACTTCGAAGGAATGAACCCGTATCATATCGTAGTCCTCTTCATAATCCTTCTCCCACTCATTGTTGCGGTTGCTACCATCACTCGATCCATGAGGAATATAGTCCCCGTCCCCACTTACTATGTCATCAGAAGAGGTGAGGCCAGTGACATTGCAGATAAAGGAAAAAGGAAGATAGCTAGGAAAAGGAAAGATGACATAGTAAGTGGGGACGGGGACTATAGTTCTCATGGACCGAGTGATGGTAGCAATCGCAACAATGAGTGGGAGAATGATTATGAAGAGCACTACAATCCCGACAATGATGATCTCGAATCGAAAGAAGTTGATTATGGAGACACCCCTAAGGAAGACAAAAATGAGGACGATGATGAATGTCTGTGAAGTTTGTTTGACTATGTCAGCGTTAATGTTCATGGAGGAAAGATTCTCAGTGATGATAGTGATGACAACACTGGTGGTATAGATGCAGGTGCAGGCTAGGTTGAAGTGGAAGAATAGGGAAACATCGGTGGTACGCTAAATTCTTTATATCTTTTTCTAGTGATTGTTTTGTTGTAAATTTTTTTTCTTCCATTTCAAGGTTTGGTGGATGAATTTTTTAAGCTCGACCCTTTTCAAGATTATGCTGATGGTAACAGAAATAAGGAAGATGGTAATTGTCATGCATTTTTTACTTTTTTTTTCCTTTTTCCCTTTTTGATGCTGGTGGGCATGGATGTTCAATTCTTTTGACATCCTTCTTTTGAGTGAAATAGAATTTTTGATGTGCCATTCTAAAGATTTTGCATAATGTAACAAAGATAATAAAGAAGATGAAGCTAAACAACTTGACAGATCAGCAACTAGTATTCCCTTTTGTAGTCCAACCAACATCTCGTACTTAACATATTTGTTGTGGCATATCCAACCCCATAGCAGCAAAAAATCATTGCGCGCCTGAGATCTCCTCATCGCGTGGCCCTTAAAAACTCATTTCAATGGTTTGGATCCCACACCAAACCACATCCACTAACACCCCTTTGTCAATGGAACGGTGCGGCACTCATGGCCCCCTTGGCTTCATTCCTTCGAAGTAGGTCATCATCCAACATTCCTAAAACCAACGGCCTACCTGCACTCCGGGTTACGCCCAACAACACGACAGAATACTTACCGACTAGCACGGGCAATGAGCTGCTCTGATACCACTTTTCATGGGCTCAAAGGTTTCGGTCCTTGTGCTCTTGGTAAAGCCAGCATCTAACGTCATATACCGTGGAGCACCATGCCGAATATACGCAACATCCTAGAATAATCATATAAAGAGATGCATAGGAGGGACACTAAGTCGTACCTGAGACATAATATCGGCATTAGCAACCATCAGGCAACTATGGAGCACCCATATTCACATGGATTTATTCATTTAAATTCCTTAATATCGTTGAAATAGAAAATTCCGTGCTCGCTTCTTTTGAAGACTTTGTTGAAGGTGGCAAAGATAATAAAGAAGATGAAGCTAAACAGTTTGTGCCCATTGATGAAGGTAAATTACAAGGAATTCTTGGTCTTTTGGCTGTTAATCTCTTTGTGACTAATACACAAGTGGTATCAGAGCAGCTTATTGCTCGTGCAAGTCAGCAAGTATTTTGCCGTGTTGTTGGGCGTAACCCGGAGTGAAGGTAGGCCGTTGGTTTTAGGAATGTTGGATGATGACCTACTTCGAAGGAATGAACCCGTATCATATCGTAGTCCTCTTCATAATCCTTCTCCCACTCATTGTTGCGGTTGCTACCATCACTCGATCCATGAGGAATATAGTCCCCGTCCCCACTTACTATGTCATCAGAAGAGGTGAGGCCAGTGACATTGCAGATAAAGGAAAAAGGAAGATAGCTAGGAAAAGGAAAGATGACATAGTAAGTGGGGACGGGGACTATAGTTCTCATGGACCGAGTGATGGTAGCAATCGCAACAATGAGTGGGAGAATGATTATGAAGAGCACTACAATCCCGACAATGATGATCTCGAATCGAAAGAAGTTGATTATGGAGACACCCCTAAGGAAGACAAAAATGAGGACGATGATGAATGTCTGTGAAGTTTGTTTGACTATGTCAGCGTTAATGTTCATGGAGGAAAGATTCTCAGTGATGATAGTGATGACAACACTGGTGGTATAGATGCAGGTGCAGGCTAGGTTGAAGTGGAAGAATAGGGAAACATCGGTGGTACGCTAAATTCTTTATATCTTTTTCTAGTGATTGTTTTGTTGTAAATTTTTTTTCTTCCATTTCAAGGTTTGGTGGATGAATTTTTTAAGCTCGACCCTTTTCAAGATTATGCTGATGGTAACAGAAATAAGGAAGATGGTAATTGTCATGCATTTTTTACTTTTTTTTTCCTTTTTCCCTTTTTGATGCTGGTGGGCATGGATGTTCAATTCTTTTGACATCCTTCTTTTGAGTGAAATAGAATTTTTGATGTGCCATTCTAAAGATTTTGCATAATGTAACAAAGATAATAAAGAAGATGAAGCTAAACAACTTGACAGATCAGCAACTAGTATTCCCTTTTGTAGTCCAACCAACATCTCGTACTTAACATATTTGTTGTGGCATATCCAACCCCATAGCAGCAAAAAATCATTGCGCGCCTGAGATCTCCTCATCGCGTGGCCCTTAAAAACTCATTTCAATGGTTTGGATCCCACACCAAACCACATCCACTAACACCCCTTTGTCAATGGAACGGTGCGGCACTCATGGCCCCCTTGGCTTCATTCCTTCGAAGTAGGTCATCATCCAACATTCCTAAAACCAACGGCCTACCTGCACTCCGGGTTACGCCCAACAACACGACAGAATACTTACCGACTAGCACGGGCAATGAGCTGCTCTGATACCACTTTTCATGGGCTCAAAGGTTTCGGTCCTTGTGCTCTTGGTAAAGCCAGCATCTAACGTCATATACCGTGGAGCACCATGCCGAATATACGCAACATCCTAGAATAATCATATAAAGAGATGCATAGGAGGGACACTAAGTCGTACCTGAGACATAATATCGGCATTAGCAACCATCAGGCAACTATGGAGCACCCATATTCACATGGATTTATTCATTTAAATTCCTTAATATCGTTGAAATAGAAAATTCCGTGCTCGCTTCTTTTGAAGACTTTGTTGAAGGTGGCAAAGATAATAAAGAAGATGAAGCTAAACAGTTTGTGCCCATTGATGAAGGTAAATTACAAGGAATTCTTGGTCTTTTGGCTGTTAATCTCTTTGTGACTAATACACAAGTGGTATCAGAGCAGCTTATTGCTCGTGCAAGTCAGCAAGTATTTTGCCGTGTTGTTGGGCGTAACCCGGAGTGAAGGTAGGCCGTTGGTTTTAGGAATGTTGGATGATGACCTACTTCGAAGGGATGAACCCGTATCATATCGTAGTCCTCTTCATAATCCTTCTCCCACTCATTGTTGCGGTTGCTACCATCACTCGATCCATGAGGAATATAGTCCTCGTCCCCACTTACTATGTCATCAGAAGAGGTGAGGCCAGTGACATTGCAGATAAAGGAAAAAGGAAGATAGCTAGGAAAAGGAAAGATGACATAGTAAGTGGGGACGGGGACTATAGTTCTCATGGACCGAGTGATGGTAGCAATCGCAACAATGAGTGGGAGAATGATTATGAAGAGCACTACAATCCCGACAATGATGATCTCGAATCGAAAGAAGTTGATTATGGAGACACCCCTAAGGAAGACAAAAATGAGGACGATGATGAATGTCTGTGAAGTTTGTTTGACTATGTCAGCGTTAATGTTCATGGAGGAAAGATTCTCAGTGATGATAGTGATGACAACACTGGTGGTATAGATGCAGGTGCAGGCTAGGTTGAAGTGGAAGAATAGGGAAACATCGGTGGTACGCTAAATTCTTTATATCTTTTTCTAGTGATTGTTTTGTTGTAAATTTTTTTTCTTCCATTTCAAGGTTTGGTGGATGAATTTTTTAAGCTCGACCCTTTTCAAGATTATGCTGATGGTAACAGAAATAAGGAAGATGGTAATTGTCATGCATTTTTTACTTTTTTTTTCCTTTTTCCCTTTTTGATGCTGGTGGGCATGGATGTTCAATTCTTTTGACATCCTTCTTTTGAGTGAAATAGAATTTTTGATGTGCCATTCTAAAGATTTTGCATAATGTAACAAAGATAATAAAGAAGATGAAGCTAAACAACTTGACAGATCAGCAACTAGTATTCCCTTTTGTAGTCCAACCAACATCTCGTACTTAACATATTTGTTGTGGCATATCCAACCCCATAGCAGCAAAAAATCATTGCGCGCCTGAGATCTCCTCATCGCGTGGCCCTTAAAAACTCATTTCAATGGTTTGGATCCCACACCAAACCACATCCACTAACACCCCTTTGTCAATGGAACGGTGCGGCACTCATGGCCCCCTTGGCTTCATTCCTTCGAAGTAGGTCATCATCCAACATTCCTAAAACCAACGGCCTACCTGCACTCCGGGTTACGCCCAACAACACGACAGAATACTTACCGACTAGCACGGGCAATGAGCTGCTCTGATACCACTTTTCATGGGCTCAAAGGTTTCGGTCCTTGTGCTCTTGGTAAAGCCAGCATCTAACGTCATATACCGTGGAGCACCATGCCGAATATACGCAACATCCTAGAATAATCATATAAAGAGATGCATAGGAGGGACACTAAGTCGTACCTGAGACATAATATCGGCATTAGCAACCATCAGGCAACTATGGAGCACCCATATTCACATGGATTTATTCATTTAAATTCCTTAATATCGTTGAAATAGAAAATTCCGTGCTCGCTTCTTTTGAAGACTTTGTTGAAGGTGGCAAAGATAATAAAGAAGATGAAGCTAAACAGTTTGTGCCCATTGATGAAGGTAAATTACAAGGAATTCTTGGTCTTTTGGCTGTTAATCTCTTTGTGACTAATACACAAGTGGTATCAGAGCAGCTTATTGCTCGTGCAAGTCAGCAAGTATTTTGCCGTGTTGTTGGGCGTAACCCGGAGTGAAGGTAGGCCGTTGGTTTTAGGAATGTTGGATGATGACCTACTTCGAAGGGATGAACCCGTATCATATCGTAGTCCTCTTCATAATCCTTCTCCCACTCATTGTTGCGGTTGCTACCATCACTCGATCCATGAGGAATATAGTCCCCGTCCCCACTTACTATGTCATCAGAAGAGGTGAGGCCAGTGACATTGCAGATAAAGGAAAAAGGAAGATAGCTAGGAAAAGGAAAGATGACATAGTAAGTGGGGACGGGGACTATAGTTCTCATGGACCGAGTGATGGTAGCAATCGCAACAATGAGTGGGAGAATGATTATGAAGAGCACTACAATCCCGACAATGATGATCTCGAATCGAAAGAAGTTGATTATGGAGACACCCCTAAGGAAGACAAAAATGAGGACGATGATGAATGTCTGTGAAGTTTGTTTGACTATGTCAGCGTTAATGTTCATGGAGGAAAGATTCTCAGTGATGATAGTGATGACAACACTGGTGGTATAGATGCAGGTGCAGGCTAGGTTGAAGTGGAAGAATAGGGAAACATCGGTGGTACGCTAAATTCTTTATATCTTTTTCTAGTGATTGTTTTGTTGTAAATTTTTTTTCTTCCATTTCAAGGTTTGGTGGATGAATTTTTTAAGCTCGACCCTTTTCAAGATTATGCTGATGGTAACAGAAATAAGGAAGATGGTAATTGTCATGCATTTTTTACTTTTTTTTTCCTTTTTCCCTTTTTGATGCTGGTGGGCATGGATGTTCAATTCTTTTGACATCCTTCTTTTGAGTGAAATAGAATTTTTGATGTGCCATTCTAAAGATTTTGCATAATGTAACAAAGATAATAAAGAAGATGAAGCTAAACAACTTGACAGATCAGCAACTAGTATTCCCTTTTGTAGTCCAACCAACATCTCGTACTTAACATATTTGTTGTGGCATATCCAACCCCATAGCAGCAAAAAATCATTGCGCGCCTGAGATCTCCTCATCGCGTGGCCCTTAAAAACTCATTTCAATGGTTTGGATCCCACACCAAACCACATCCACTAACACCCCTTTGTCAATGGAACGGTGCGGCACTCATGGCCCCCTTGGCTTCATTCCTTCGAAGTAGGTCATCATCCAACATTCCTAAAACCAACGGCCTACCTGCACTCCGGGTTACGCCCAACAACACGACAGAATACTTACCGACTAGCACGGGCAATGAGCTGCTCTGATACCACTTTTCATGGGCTCAAAGGTTTCGGTCCTTGTGCTCTTGGTAAAGCCAGCATCTAACGTCATATACCGTGGAGCACCATGCCGAATATACGCAACATCCTAGAATAATCATATAAAGAGATGCATAGGAGGGACACTAAGTCGTACCTGAGACATAATATCGGCATTAGCAACCATCAGGCAACTATGGAGCACCCATATTCACATGGATTTATTCATTTAAATTCCTTAATATCGTTGAAATAGAAAATTCCGTGCTCGCTTCTTTTGAAGACTTTGTTGAAGGTGGCAAAGATAATAAAGAAGATGAAGCTAAACAGTTTGTGCCCATTGATGAAGGTAAATTACAAGGAATTCTTGGTCTTTTGGCTGTTAATCTCTTTGTGACTAATACACAAGTGGTATCAGAGCAGCTTATTGCTCGTGCAAGTCAGCAAGTATTTTGCCGTGTTGTTGGGCGTAACCCGGAGTGAAGGTAGGCCGTTGGTTTTAGGAATGTTGGATGATGACCTACTTCGAAGGGATGAACCCGTATCATATCGTAGTCCTCTTCATAATCCTTCTCCCACTCATTGTTGCGGTTGCTACCATCACTCGATCCATGAGGAATATAGTCCCCGTCCCCACTTACTATGTCATCAGAAGAGGTGAGGCCAGTGACATTGCAGATAAAGGAAAAAGGAAGATAGCTAGGAAAAGGAAAGATGACATAGTAAGTGGGGACGGGGACTATAGTTCTCATGGACCGAGTGATGGTAGCAATCGCAACAATGAGTGGGAGAATGATTATGAAGAGCACTACAATCCCGACAATGATGATCTCGAATCGAAAGAAGTTGATTATGGAGACACCCCTAAGGAAGACAAAAATGAGGACGATGATGAATGTCTGTGAAGTTTGTTTGACTATGTCAGCGTTAATGTTCATGGAGGAAAGATTCTCAGTGATGATAGTGATGACAACACTGGTGGTATAGATGCAGGTGCAGGCTAGGTTGAAGTGGAAGAATAGGGAAACATCGGTGGTACGCTAAATTCTTTATATCTTTTTCTAGTGATTGTTTTGTTGTAAATTTTTTTTCTTCCATTTCAAGGTTTGGTGGATGAATTTTTTAAGCTCGACCCTTTTCAAGATTATGCTGATGGTAACAGAAATAAGGAAGATGGTAATTGTCATGCATTTTTTACTTTTTTTTTTCCTTTTTCCCTTTTTGATGCTGGTGGGCATGGATGTTCAATTCTTTTGACATCCTTCTTTTGAGTGAAATAGAATTTTTGATGTGCCATTCTAAAGATTTTGCATAATGTAACAAAGATAATAAAGAAGATGAAGCTAAACAACTTGACAGATCAGCAACTAGTATTCCCTTTTGTAGTCCAACCAACATCTCGTACTTAACATATTTGTTGTGGCATATCCAACCCCATAGCAGCAAAAAATCATTGCGCGCCTGAGATCTCCTCATCGCGTGGCCCTTAAAAACTCATTTCAATGGTTTGGATCCCACACCAAACCACATCCACTAACACCCCTTTGTCAATGGAACGGTGCGGCACTCATGGCCCCCTTGGCTTCATTCCTTCGAAGTAGGTCATCATCCAACATTCCTAAAACCAACGGCCTACCTGCACTCCGGGTTACGCCCAACAACACGACAGAATACTTACCGACTAGCACGGGCAATGAGCTGCTCTGATACCACTTTTCATGGGCTCAAAGGTTTCGGTCCTTGTGCTCTTGGTAAAGCCAGCATCTAACGTCATATACCGTGGAGCACCATGCCGAATATACGCAACATCCTAGAATAATCATATAAAGAGATGCATAGGAGGGACACTAAGTCGTACCTGAGACATAATATCGGCATTAGCAACCATCAGGCAACTATGGAGCACCCATATTCACATGGATTTATTCATTTAAATTCCTTAATATCGTTGAAATAGAAAATTCCGTGCTCGCTTCTTTTGAAGACTTTGTTGAAGGTGGCAAAGATAATAAAGAAGATGAAGCTAAACAGTTTGTGCCCATTGATGAAGGTAAATTACAAGGAATTCTTGGTCTTTTGGCTGTTAATCTCTTTGTGACTAATACACAAGTGGTATCAGAGCAGCTTATTGCTCGTGCAAGTCAGCAAGTATTTTGCCGTGTTGTTGGGCGTAACCCGGAGTGAAGGTAGGCCGTTGGTTTTAGGAATGTTGGATGATGACCTACTTCGAAGGGATGAACCCGTATCATATCGTAGTCCTCTTCATAATCCTTCTCCCACTCATTGTTGCGGTTGCTACCATCACTCGATCCATGAGGAATATAGTCCCCGTCCCCACTTACTATGTCATCAGAAGAGGTGAGGCCAGTGACATTGCAGATAAAGGAAAAAGGAAGATAGCTAGGAAAAGGAAAGATGACATAGTAAGTGGGGACGGGGACTATAGTTCTCATGGACCGAGTGATGGTAGCAATCGCAACAATGAGTGGGAGAATGATTATGAAGAGCACTACAATCCCGACAATGATGATCTCGAATCGAAAGAAGTTGATTATGGAGACACCCCTAAGGAAGACAAAAATGAGGACGATGATGAATGTCTGTGAAGTTTGTTTGACTATGTCAGCGTTAATGTTCATGGAGGAAAGATTCTCAGTGATGATAGTGATGACAACACTGGTGGTATAGATGCAGGTGCAGGCTAGGTTGAAGTGGAAGAATAGGGAAACATCGGTGGTACGCTAAATTCTTTATATCTTTTTCTAGTGATTGTTTTGTTGTAAATTTTTTTTCTTCCATTTCAAGGTTTGGTGGATGAATTTTTTAAGCTCGACCCTTTTCAAGATTATGCTGATGGTAACAGAAATAAGGAAGATGGTAATTGTCATGCATTTTTTACTTTTTTTTTCCTTTTTCCCTTTTTGATGCTGGTGGGCATGGATGTTCAATTCTTTTGACATCCTTCTTTTGAGTGAAATAGAATTTTTGATGTGCCATTCTAAAGATTTTGCATAATGTAACAAAGATAATAAAGAAGATGAAGCTAAACAACTTGACAGATCAGCAACTAGTATTCCCTTTTGTAGTCCAACCAACATCTCGTACTTAACATATTTGTTGTGGCATATCCAACCCCATAGCAGCAAAAAATCATTGCGCGCCTGAGATCTCCTCATCGCGTGGCCCTTAAAAACTCATTTCAATGGTTTGGATCCCACACCAAACCACATCCACTAACACCCCTTTGTCAATGGAACGGTGCGGCACTCATGGCCCCCTTGGCTTCATTCCTTCGAAGTAGGTCATCATCCAACATTCCTAAAACCAACGGCCTACCTGCACTCCGGGTTACGCCCAACAACACGACAGAATACTTACCGACTAGCACGGGCAATGAGCTGCTCTGATACCACTTTTCATGGGCTCAAAGGTTTCGGTCCTTGTGCTCTTGGTAAAGCCAGCATCTAACGTCATATACCGTGGAGCACCATGCCGAATATACGCAACATCCTAGAATAATCATATAAAGAGATGCATAGGAGGGACACTAAGTCGTACCTGAGACATAATATCGGCATTAGCAACCATCAGGCAACTATGGAGCACCCATATTCACATGGATTTATTCATTTAAATTCCTTAATATCGTTGAAATAGAAAATTCCGTGCTCGCTTCTTTTGAAGACTTTGTTGAAGGTGGCAAAGATAATAAAGAAGATGAAGCTAAACAGTTTGTGCCCATTGATGAAGGTAAATTACAAGGAATTCTTGGTCTTTTGGCTGTTAATCTCTTTGTGACTAATACACAAGTGGTATCAGAGCAGCTTATTGCTCGTGCAAGTCAGCAAGTATTTTGCCGTGTTGTTGGGCGTAACCCGGAGTGAAGGTAGGCCGTTGGTTTTAGGAATGTTGGATGATGACCTACTTCGAAGGGATGAACCCGTATCATATCGTAGTCCTCTTCATAATCCTTCTCCCACTCATTGTTGCGGTTGCTACCATCACTCGATCCATGAGGAATATAGTCCCCGTCCCCACTTACTATGTCATCAGAAGAGGTGAGGCCAGTGACATTGCAGATAAAGGAAAAAGGAAGATAGCTAGGAAAAGGAAAGATGACATAGTAAGTGGGGACGGGGACTATAGTTCTCATGGACCGAGTGATGGTAGCAATCGCAACAATGAGTGGGAGAATGATTATGAAGAGCACTACAATCCCGACAATGATGATCTCGAATCGAAAGAAGTTGATTATGGAGACACCCCTAAGGAAGACAAAAATGAGGACGATGATGAATGTCTGTGAAGTTTGTTTGACTATGTCAGCGTTAATGTTCATGGAGGAAAGATTCTCAGTGATGATAGTGATGACAACACTGGTGGTATAGATGCAGGTGCAGGCTAGGTTGAAGTGGAAGAATAGGGAAACATCGGTGGTACGCTAAATTCTTTATATCTTTTTCTAGTGATTGTTTTGTTGTAAATTTTTTTTCTTCCATTTCAAGGTTTGGTGGATGAATTTTTTAAGCTCGACCCTTTTCAAGATTATGCTGATGGTAACAGAAATAAGGAAGATGGTAATTGTCATGCATTTTTTACTTTTTTTTTCCTTTTTCCCTTTTTGATGCTGGTGGGCATGGATGTTCAATTCTTTTGACATCCTTCTTTTGAGTGAAATAGAATTTTTGATGTGCCATTCTAAAGATTTTGCATAATGTAACAAAGATAATAAAGAAGATGAAGCTAAACAACTTGACAGATCAGCAACTAGTATTCCCTTTTGTAGTCCAACCAACATCTCGTACTTAACATATTTGTTGTGGCATATCCAACCCCATAGCAGCAAAAAATCATTGCGCGCCTGAGATCTCCTCATCGCGTGGCCCTTAAAAACTCATTTCAATGGTTTGGATCCCACACCAAACCACATCCACTAACACCCCTTTGTCAATGGAACGGTGCGGCACTCATGGCCCCCTTGGCTTCATTCCTTCGAAGTAGGTCATCATCCAACATTCCTAAAACCAACGGCCTACCTGCACTCCGGGTTACGCCCAACAACACGACAGAATACTTACCGACTAGCACGGGCAATGAGCTGCTCTGATACCACTTTTCATGGGCTCAAAGGTTTCGGTCCTTGTGCTCTTGGTAAAGCCAGCATCTAACGTCATATACCGTGGAGCACCATGCCGAATATACGCAACATCCTAGAATAATCATATAAAGAGATGCATAGGAGGGACACTAAGTCGTACCTGAGACATAATATCGGCATTAGCAACCATCAGGCAACTATGGAGCACCCATATTCACATGGATTTATTCATTTAAATTCCTTAATATCGTTGAAATAGAAAATTCCGTGCTCGCTTCTTTTGAAGACTTTGTTGAAGGTGGCAAAGATAATAAAGAAGATGAAGCTAAACAGTTTGTGCCCATTGATGAAGGTAAATTACAAGGAATTCTTGGTCTTTTGGCTGTTAATCTCTTTGTGACTAATACACAAGTGGTATCAGAGCAGCTTATTGCTCGTGCAAGTCAGCAAGTATTTTGCCGTGTTGTTGGGCGTAACCCGGAGTGAAGGTAGGCCGTTGGTTTTAGGAATGTTGGATGATGACCTACTTCGAAGGGATGAACCCGTATCATATCGTAGTCCTCTTCATAATCCTTCTCCCACTCATTGTTGCGGTTGCTACCATCACTCGATCCATGAGGAATATAGTCCCCGTCCCCACTTACTATGTCATCAGAAGAGGTGAGGCCAGTGACATTGCAGATAAAGGAAAAAGGAAGATAGCTAGGAAAAGGAAAGATGACATAGTAAGTGGGGACGGGGACTATAGTTCTCATGGACCGAGTGATGGTAGCAATCGCAACAATGAGTGGGAGAATGATTATGAAGAGCACTACAATCCCGACAATGATGATCTCGAATCGAAAGAAGTTGATTATGGAGACACCCCTAAGGAAGACAAAAATGAGGACGATGATGAATGTCTGTGAAGTTTGTTTGACTATGTCAGCGTTAATGTTCATGGAGGAAAGATTCTCAGTGATGATAGTGATGACAACACTGGTGGTATAGATGCAGGTGCAGGCTAGGTTGAAGTGGAAGAATAGGGAAACATCGGTGGTACGCTAAATTCTTTATATCTTTTTCTAGTGATTGTTTTGTTGTAAATTTTTTTTCTTCCATTTCAAGGTTTGGTGGATGAATTTTTTAAGCTCGACCCTTTTCAAGATTATGCTGATGGTAACAGAAATAAGGAAGATGGTAATTGTCATGCATTTTTTACTTTTTTTTTCCTTTTTCCCTTTTTGATGCTGGTGGGCATGGATGTTCAATTCTTTTGACATCCTTCTTTTGAGTGAAATAGAATTTTTGATGTGCCATTCTAAAGATTTTGCATAATGTAACAAAGATAATAAAGAAGATGAAGCTAAACAACTTGACAGATCAGCAACTAGTATTCCCTTTTGTAGTCCAACCAACATCTCGTACTTAACATATTTGTTGTGGCATATCCAACCCCATAGCAGCAAAAAATCATTGCGCGCCTGAGATCTCCTCATCGCGTGGCCCTTAAAAACTCATTTCAATGGTTTGGATCCCACACCAAACCACATCCACTAACACCCCTTTGTCAATGGAACGGTGCGGCACTCATGGCCCCCTTGGCTTCATTCCTTCGAAGTAGGTCATCATCCAACATTCCTAAAACCAACGGCCTACCTGCACTCCGGGTTACGCCCAACAACACGACAGAATACTTACCGACTAGCACGGGCAATGAGCTGCTCTGATACCACTTTTCATGGGCTCAAAGGTTTCGGTCCTTGTGCTCTTGGTAAAGCCAGCATCTAACGTCATATACCGTGGAGCACCATGCCGAATATACGCAACATCCTAGAATAATCATATAAAGAGATGCATAGGAGGGACACTAAGTCGTACCTGAGACATAATATCGGCATTAGCAACCATCAGGCAACTATGGAGCACCCATATTCACATGGATTTATTCATTTAAATTCCTTAATATCGTTGAAATAGAAAATTCCGTGCTCGCTTCTTTTGAAGACTTTGTTGAAGGTGGCAAAGATAATAAAGAAGATGAAGCTAAACAGTTTGTGCCCATTGATGAAGGTAAATTACAAGGAATTCTTGGTCTTTTGGCTGTTAATCTCTTTGTGACTAATACACAAGTGGTATCAGAGCAGCTTATTGCTCGTGCAAGTCAGCAAGTATTTTGCCGTGTTGTTGGGCGTAACCCGGAGTGAAGGTAGGCCGTTGGTTTTAGGAATGTTGGATGATGACCTACTTCGAAGGGATGAACCCGTATCATATCGTAGTCCTCTTCATAATCCTTCTCCCACTCATTGTTGCGGTTGCTACCATCACTCGATCCATGAGGAATATAGTCCCCGTCCCCACTTACTATGTCATCAGAAGAGGTGAGGCCAGTGACATTGCAGATAAAGGAAAAAGGAAGATAGCTAGGAAAAGGAAAGATGACATAGTAAGTGGGGACGGGGACTATAGTTCTCATGGACCGAGTGATGGTAGCAATCGCAACAATGAGTGGGAGAATGATTATGAAGAGCACTACAATCCCGACAATGATGATCTCGAATCGAAAGAAGTTGATTATGGAGACACCCCTAAGGAAGACAAAAATGAGGACGATGATGAATGTCTGTGAAGTTTGTTTGACTATGTCAGCGTTAATGTTCATGGAGGAAAGATTCTCAGTGATGATAGTGATGACAACACTGGTGGTATAGATGCAGGTGCAGGCTAGGTTGAAGTGGAAGAATAGGGAAACATCGGTGGTACGCTAAATTCTTTATATCTTTTTCTAGTGATTGTTTTGTTGTAAATTTTTTTTCTTCCATTTCAAGGTTTGGTGGATGAATTTTTTAAGCTCGACCCTTTTCAAGATTATGCTGATGGTAACAGAAATAAGGAAGATGGTAATTGTCATGCATTTTTTACTTTTTTTTTCCTTTTTCCCTTTTTGATGCTGGTGGGCATGGATGTTCAATTCTTTTGACATCCTTCTTTTGAGTGAAATAGAATTTTTGATGTGCCATTCTAAAGATTTTGCATAATGTAACAAAGATAATAAAGAAGATGAAGCTAAACAACTTGACAGATCAGCAACTAGTATTCCCTTTTGTAGTCCAACCAACATCTCGTACTTAACATATTTGTTGTGGCATATCCAACCCCATAGCAGCAAAAAATCATTGCGCGCCTGAGATCTCCTCATCGCGTGGCCCTTAAAAACTCATTTCAATGGTTTGGATCCCACACCAAACCACATCCACTAACACCCCTTTGTCAATGGAACGGTGCGGCACTCATGGCCCCCTTGGCTTCATTCCTTCGAAGTAGGTCATCATCCAACATTCCTAAAACCAACGGCCTACCTGCACTCCGGGTTACGCCCAACAACACGACAGAATACTTACCGACTAGCACGGGCAATGAGCTGCTCTGATACCACTTTTCATGGGCTCAAAGGTTTCGGTCCTTGTGCTCTTGGTAAAGCCAGCATCTAACGTCATATACCGTGGAGCACCATGCCGAATATACGCAACATCCTAGAATAATCATATAAAGAGATGCATAGGAGGGACACTAAGTCGTACCTGAGACATAATATCGGCATTAGCAACCATCAGGCAACTATGGAGCACCCATATTCACATGGATTTATTCATTTAAATTCCTTAATATCGTTGAAATAGAAAATTCCGTGCTCGCTTCTTTTGAAGACTTTGTTGAAGGTGGCAAAGATAATAAAGAAGATGAAGCTAAACAGTTTGTGCCCATTGATGAAGGTAAATTACAAGGAATTCTTGGTCTTTTGGCTGTTAATCTCTTTGTGACTAATACACAAGTGGTATCAGAGCAGCTTATTGCTCGTGCAAGTCAGCAAGTATTTTGCCGTGTTGTTGGGCGTAACCCGGAGTGAAGGTAGGCCGTTGGTTTTAGGAATGTTGGATGATGACCCTACTTCGAAGGAATGAACCCGTATCATATCGTAGTCCTCTTCATAATCCTTCTCCCACTCATTGTTGCGGTTGCTACCATCACTCGATCCATGAGGAATATAGTCCCCGTCCCCACTTACTATGTCATCAGAAGAGGTGAGGCCAGTGACATTGCAGATAAAGGAAAAAGGAAGATAGCTAGGAAAAGGAAAGATGACATAGTAAGTGGGGACGGGGACTATAGTTCTCATGGACCGAGTGATGGTAGCAATCGCAACAATGAGTGGGAGAATGATTATGAAGAGCACTACAATCCCGACAATGATGATCTCGAATCGAAAGAAGTTGATTATGGAGACACCCCTAAGGAAGACAAAAATGAGGACGATGATGAATGTCTGTGAAGTTTGTTTGACTATGTCAGCGTTAATGTTCATGGAGGAAAGATTCTCAGTGATGATAGTGAATGACAACACTGGTGGTATAGATGCAGGTGCAGGCTAGGTTGAAGTGGAAGAATAGGGAAACATCGGTGGTACGCTAAATTCTTTATATCTTTTTCTAGTGATTGTTTTGTTGTAAATTTTTTTTCTTCCATTTCAAGGTTTGGTGGATGAATTTTTTAAGCTCGACCCTTTTCAAGATTATGCTGATGGTAACAGAAATAAGGAAGATGGTAATTGTCATGCATTTTTTTTACTTTTTTTTTCCTTTTTCCCTTTTTGATGCTGGTGGGCATGGATGTTCAATTCTTTTGACATCCTTCTTTTGAGTGAAATAGAATTTTTGAATGTGCCATTCTAAAGATTTTGCATAATGTAACAAAGATAATAAAGAAGATGAAGCTAAACAACTTGACAGATCAGCAACTAGTATTCCCTTTTGTAGTCCAACCAACATCTCGTACTTAACATATTTGTTGTGGCATATCCAACCCCATAGCAGCAAAAAATCATTGCGCGCCTGAGATCTCCTCATCGCGTGGCCCTTAAAAACTCATTTCAATGGTTGTGGATCCCACACCAAACCACATCCACTAACACCCCTTTGTCAATGGAACGGTGCGGCACTCATGGCCCCCTTGGCTTCATTCCTTCGAAGTAGGTCATCATCCAACATTCCTAAAACCAACGGCCTACCTGCACTCCGGGTTACGCCCAACAACACGACAGAATACTTACCGACTAGCACGGGCAATGAGCTGCTCTGATACCACTTTTCATGGGCTCAAAGGTTTCGGTCCTTGTGCTCTTGGTAAAGCCAGCATCTAACGTCATATACCGTGGAGCACCATGCCGAATATACGCAACATCCTAGA
>JBDNDU010000235.1:0-28539 GCA_039764185.1 Tamarix austromongolica | reverse complement strand
AGCATTTTTAATCACCTAAATCTGAGTTCATATGAAAAAGTTATGGCCAAAATACAATATGCTGTCAATATTGTTGCGAATTTATCCTTAAATTCGTTTTTAAACAAAATAATTGAGATTATTATCATTTAAGCACACAATTATAAATAATGTAAATAACTCAAAATGACCAAAAAATTAAATTAAAATGGCATAAAATAGATAAAAATATTTATTCATCACCTATATATTAACTATAATTTTTTATGTATTTGTCTTAAAATCTATTTTTTTCTCCTATTCCTACTTAATTTCGTCTCTACCTTTAAACTTCAAATCCCATTGTTTTTTACATACTATATATCGAGCACTAGCCAATTTGAATGAATCTTGAGAAAGATATTAATATGATAACAAACTCTGTTGTTAAACAAAAAAAAAAAAAAATACTTGCAAAAAGTTTAGACTCCATATGCAGAATATAATATGATATTAAATTATTTTATGTTATTTTTTTATTAATTTCTATCAATTATTTTAAATTATTCAGTATATTTTCTTTTGTGGAGTTAGCTTTTTTGTATGCGTAGTCTCTATACTATTTTTTCTTTTTGCATATAATTTAACAATTTGTGTTGCTTTTTACTATCTATAACTTAATTAGTGGTCAGAAAAGCATAAAAATGAACTTTTTTGTGTTTTTTAACATTAATTATGAGATTTTATAGCATATAAATATATTGTAGTCATATTTTTGTTGTATTGGGAAGATCTTACAATACTACGATCTGACTTTACAATTCGATTTTGATTACCCGCATTGATTCTACTAATGATTCTAGATAGAATCCAGAGTCCAACAACCTTGATACATCATACTACCTCCTCAAACACTGTCAGTGACGGGAATCATGTTATAGCTTGGATCCCTTCAACTCCACCTTGAGACAAAAATGTAGGTGGAAAAGGAGAAGTTAAACCACAAACACATACCTTGATGATGTTGTACTATCCATGTTGCTTAAATTATCAACGGTCCCATAATTTTTCCGACATGCTCAATTTTCTTATTGTTGTTTTCTTAAACAAAAATGGTCGAGGCTCATTTGTTTTCTGCATTTCTTTTCTCATAGATTTAAAACTAGGAACTGATTTGTTATTTGATTCTTCTTCCTTGTGTATTAGTCATGGTTGTCACTAAAGTTTCAAACTGCACGAGACCCATAGTTCTTGGGGAAACAAGGCGACAAAGCACCAACTCCTGTGCTGGAAATAGGCTATATAGATCCATTCGATTTAAATTTATTCTGGCAAACAATATTCTGGTGCTTAATTCCATCACCTATCATAATGAACCTTGATCTTCCATCAAACTTATTCATACAGAGGTGGTCCAGTGAAAATTCTTCATCCTAACAAACACAACCCCCCTTTACTTTTGTTCTTTAAGCTTTGCAACAATTAGATGCTTGTACTGTGGATGCCGATGCTCTGTCAAATACTTCTTGGTCTGGTAGCTACATTCAAAGGCCCCAACCTATTTGGATGATCTGCAAAAGTAAATCTAGGATCTGTGATGGTAATTGCGAGTAAAATAGAAGGTTTGGGGCTAAAATTAACAAAACCCACCTCAATTAACTTGTGTCTCAACCCTCTTGAATCAACCTGAATTGCCTGCCAAACCTTGTGCTGATTCATCTGGCCTTAACCTGTTGAGAGAGATACGTCCAAAAAATATCTAAGAAAGTCTTCATTGTGACGGTGCCACAATTGGCTCAAGAATATCACTAACTACCTCACTAACCTCTAGCAAATGATTTGCCTCAGACTGTTATCCCACCCCATCCTATGATGATTCAGGTGCATCACATTTGAGAATGAGCTGAAGCTTGCTCACCACCACTTGCATCATCTTCCCCTTTAATACTTTTGCCCTCTAAGTTTCTTCCTTCACTTCACTCATCTCCCTCCGCCACTCTGACTGGACCAGCATAAGCTTCGCCAGTGCATCCATCTTAATTTGATCCATTTGGACCATTTATTGCCCATAATTGAGCACCAATGCAAGCCTCTTTTCACGTGTGTTTACCCTTGTTTGATCCATTTGGACGACTTTTCCCCCTGAATTGAGCTGCTTTGATACAGTTTTGGTAACTTTAACCTATCAATTGATTGAAAAGCACAGAAAAACCAGATTATCTTTCAGGAAATGGTGATATGGGTATTGGAAAGTACTAGTGAGTTACGTAGTATGGATTTGAGCTCCTGGTCCCTCCCTCTATTCCACCTCCTTTTCCCAATACCATTGGCTGACCCTATTTGCCATCTTATATAACAAAAAATGCAGATAGTACTGTCTAAGTTCTAACTTTCAGTGACTCAGCATGATGACTCACCAAAAATGCTAAAAGATACCCTCTTCCCAAATATAGAAGCCTACAAACCTGACCCACTCTATCATTACCAATAACCACCTAGAGAGATTAGCAAAACCTTATCAGCATCAAGCAATATCCTATCCCACAACTATCTTTATATTTCCTTTCCCATCCTCACATGCGTGTATTTAGTCAAGGGCCTATCAAATTTTGTCTTATTTGCTGTATTACAGTGGTGGTTTGCTCATGAATATTAATCTTGATAAATCAATTTGCATAATGTCTCGAAATACTAAGAAGGGGCTTGACGATCACTAATCTAGGTAGTAGCTGTGGAAAGTTGGGTTTTCATAAATAGGGAAGCTAGAGATAGTTTTTGGATATAAACAAATAAGAAAATAATTCTGAATACTTGAAAGATGGGAAATAAAAATGTTCCCAACTAATTATGGGCAAGAAATGATTGAGAGGAGTTTGATTATTTCTAAAGGGTTTCACTAACAAATCATTTCTTAAACAAGGAGTCTTTAGCTTGGTAGTATTTCCATGCAGTCTTTTGCTTTAATCTATGGCCCAGAATTGGATGTACTCTGTTAACTCATATCATAGTCTCTAGCTTAGGTGATGTATAAATTAAGCATATCTAACTGAATGGAAAGAGGTGGTTGAAGTCAGGGCTTTGCATTAATAGTCAGGAAATCTTTTGTCTTATGAGGTGACTAAATTTCCTTTATACTGCCTGTATCTGTATCAAGTTGGATAATGTTGTTAAATTCTTTGTGCAGAGATTGTAGGGAAAATTAGGAACCTTCTCATCTGACATAGATGATTTCATTTGTTGAGTTACTGTTGTGTACCCTTAATAGGGAGCCATGCTTCTGATTTCCCTGTGTACCCTTAACCTGGAGTTATTATGGGGTGAAAATTCTCTCCAGTGAGGTCTAACTGCATAGGCTTCTTGGCTAGATTCATCATTTATCTTTGACATGCTGATTCCTTTTTAATAAACTATATGCAATCTGCTGTTATTGTCTATTATGATATGAATTGGTAGAATCAACTTTCTCTGTTGAAGTCATACTATTTTTGGAAAACTACCAATTTAATTCCTAAACTAGTTCATATTTTTAATTTCTCTTTCTGAACTAATATATCTATTTTCATTTTATCAATTTTGAAAATATCAACCAAGTTATAATCAACCTTTTTTTTTGTTTTTTTTTTCACACCAATTGCTGCCTTAATTGAATAACAACCATGTCCTATGTTCTTACAAGCTTTCAATTATGTTCATAGGTTCTGAAATGCATGTTTTCACGTTAATGAGAACTTTAAATATGCAAGTTTGATTTGACTTTTGCAACATGTATGAACTTGAAGCGAATCTTTTACTCGACCATGAGATTGAAAGCTGCGGAATATGTGATCTTTATGTAAAATGGTAAGAGATGTTTGAAATGTCGTTAAGGATTTGTAGGGCCCAATTTGTTTTGTTCATCAATAAATAAGTTAAATTACACATCTGTTTGTTCCATTCTTCTTATTTTTTTTGTGGGCAATCAAAGTAATTACATTACCAAAAAATGGTCATCATAAACAAAATATATTGATAAACAACTTTAGGAATATTCCTTTTTCCTTTTAGTAAATTGTGGTTCAAGTTCAATAGTATGAGTTGCTACCTTATTTTTGATTCACTCCTTGAGGCGTGCTGGCTATTTGCATGATTAACAAAATTACTTTTGTTTTTGTTTGTCAGTTGGTAGAAATTTAGTTGTGGTTTGAGTATGGCTGTTAGCATCCAGATCTGGATTTGAGATTTTATATTTCTACAAACTGAAAGTCCTAGGAAGTATATTAAATTAGTAGAATTTTGGTAGGGTTCTAATTAGGATTAGTAAGATGGTATGATACTACATAATGGCCATAGTTTCTATTAATTTGGTGTTAAAATATATTTCCCCCTTATTCTTACCATATTTTCTTCTTAACCCCCTAACTCTTGGCCCACTATTATTTTTGATGCGTGGTGGAATGGGTGGTTTTGGAAGTACACTAATTTCGAAGATTTTTGTTTGACTTGAAATAGGAAAATGTGATCATTGGATTAGGGTTTGCTACCAAGCAATAAAATCGCGGTTGCGGTTGCGTTCGCGGTATCGGAGTGTCACGAATGATATTTTATATGTCGCGGTTGTTGTGGCGTGATTTTTTATTTTTTATTCACGATAAATATCAGCAAATACCAGTAAATATTGGCAAATATCGGTAAAATATT
This sequence comes from Tamarix austromongolica, assembly GCA_039764185.1. Taxonomy (NCBI): domain Eukaryota; kingdom Viridiplantae; phylum Streptophyta; class Magnoliopsida; order Caryophyllales; family Tamaricaceae; genus Tamarix; species Tamarix austromongolica. The sequence goes on along the minus strand of JBDNDU010000235.1, from coordinate 23,904 downwards.
GGCAAATATCGGTCGATAACCGATATACCGCCGATAAATACGTGAAATTCTAAATCCTTCGCGTATCGCCAATTTCGCGTATCGGCTGACCCAAAATCCGATAAATATCGGCCGATATTGCGTAGCGGGACCGATATTTAATTGTATGCTTGCTACTGATAGTTAAGATGTGTATGAAAGTAGTGTGAATATGGGATTGTTGGATATGTTTGTATTAGTTTGAATCCACAAACAACACAAATTAATACACTATATTAGTCCACAGTGGAAAAATATACTAGGTTTCTAAATTGTTACTCACATAGAATTAATTAAGTATAGGATGAACTCACAGTTCAAAGAGTTAATATTCAAATTTTGTTTAAACTTAACATGTGTTTTCCAATTTGAATTACAAAGCTTGATATATCCTTCAATGCTGTCCTCTAGGCTCTATAAGTTACGTCAAAATAAAAGATTTTTTTCCCACCAAATCTTAGCTAACACTCGCGTAAAAGTTAAAAGATAAAACACATCAAATCTAATACAATCTCACATTAACAAATCAAATCTTCTAAACCTCTATGTAATTCATGTCAATCAAAGATATGGCCTCCCCAAATCTTGTTAAAACCTTACTTTAAATCTAAGGAAAAGATAAAAGAAATGATAGGGTAAATCTTAAGCAGATGTCTAGCTAATTTTAAGGAAACAACTAGATCAAAACAAAATAAATCTTAATAATAAAATCTAAATCTTCTAGAACCCTAAATGGTAACTTATGTGGCATGCTCCATGGCCATTTGGACGTCCTCCATGTGGGCCAAATGCCCCTTTTCCATGCTTTACAAGTACATTGCACAAGTTCGTCCTTGAGTCATGTTAGCCCACCCTTGCTTGCATAACCCAACCCATTGCACAAGTTCGTCCTCCCGTAGGGTACACTATCCTTTACTAGGGTCAAGTGTGTCTCCACCTGCGGGGTATACCACCCCTTTCTTGGGGTCATCCATCCCTTCAATAGGACACTCTGTTGGATATTTTGTAGGTTATCCTCTGATGCTCCTGCATTAATTTTGTTACATACCTCTTGAATCTAGGCCAATGCGAAGCAAGCACAAGTTAATTACAACAAGGCAACATAATTGATTGCTATAGTCAAGCTTTGAAGCAATATATCTATAAAAGAGCCTGAACTCAATCCAGATAATAACATGAATATATTAAAATTTAGTTATTATTCCATCGTTTCTATTTATTTCATTATAAATCCTTTTTCAATTTTCTTTTTTAGAGTCTTTCGTTTTCTGATGTTGACAATTTTGAATTTATGCAATATGCATATTTCATCCATATGACTACTTGATTATCAACTAGTACTTTAAAAAATAAATTCTCGAGCTTCAAGTTTGAGAATTTATCTGTACAATTGTATACCATTATCATATTTTTGTAAATATTATTGGATCTTACGATCCAATTGTGAGGACCCTCCTCCGATCCTAGGTAGGAAGTTTGTTCTGAGGGTGTCAATATTGTTTACAGTTGAAATTGCGTTAACTTTATGTTAAGAGTCCAAGGTTTATCATTTAAGGGCTTCCTGATATCTCGGGAACTCCCAATAGTGATGCAGTCATGCTGATCCATGGGAGCATTTGCCTGTTGGGGGAAAAAAGCATTTTTAGGCTGCTGTTATTATGTTGATGTCATGTTAATTTGTTACCCTACAGAACTGCAAGTCCCGCTTGATGAGATTTCTGTTTGACCTTACTCTTATAATTTTGCTCTTATTCAGGTTCTGCTTGGATGGCCCTTTCTCGTTCCTTCATTGACTATTGCATATGGGGATGGGACAACCTACCGCGAACTGTGCTCATGTATTATGCAAATTTCATCTCCTCCCCAGAAGGCTACTTCCACACTGTTATCTGTAATGCTAAGGAGTTCAGAAACACCACTGTGAACACTGACCTCCATTTCATATCGTGGGACAACCCCCCAAAGCAGCATCCCCACTACCTTACTCTAGATGACTACTCCAGAATGGTTCTGAGTAATGCTCCCTTTGCGAGGAAGTTTCCCAGAAATGATCCTGTGCTAGACAAGGTTGACTCAGAACTCCTGTTTCGAGGTACTGGAATGCCTGTGCCAGGTGGCTGGTGCATAGGAAGTGGGGAAAACGGGAGTGACCCATGCACGTTAGTGGGAAACACCAGAGTCCTCCGGCCAACCCCAGGTGCGAAGAGGTTGGAAAATCTGATCAGTTCTTTGCTTTCAAGTAGCAACTTCAGGCCTAAGCAATGCAAGTAATTTACAAGCTAATGACCAGTTCATTCTGGATGATGACAGTCTCGTTACTGTCGGATCTTTTGATGACTCGATAGCTGATGTCAGAAAGAAATTCGTTCATTCTGGCTGTTCAAACTTAGTTTACGGGCAGGGAATCCCCAATTATTTGAAGAACTCAGATGAACTGTTGGGTAGTACAAGGGGTATGACCAGTTCCATTATAAAGACTCGATGTATACATCTTCTATTCCTTGTACGAGCATGTGACCCTTTTCTGGAGCTTCAAGCTTGTCCATTTGTCCTGTGGTCGCATGAACTGCTATAGATCACCAATAAAAGGTTTTCCATGTAATACTAGAAGGATCACATGAAGGAAATGAGTATCTGATACCACGTTTTGGTTTTCGCTGTATGGCCTGTTGCGTGCTTTTATTTTCAAGGACTACATTGTGCATTTCTTTTGAATTTTTAAGGACTCTCTGATGCTTATATATACACTTTCTGGGAGAATTGTGGCGAAGTTCCTCGTGCATGTGTACCAACTCCCAATTTCAACGTCAACGTAAGCGTATAGGATACGTTTGATGTAGTGAGATGTCAGATTTCTGAGGTTGCTTCATGTTCGGGTTTGGGTTCTCACTTACTCAGAGAGGTGAAACAATGTCAGATGATAACAAAGTTTTTCATCAAAGAGTATACGATGGATTCAATATATGTAGCACATTCACTATTTATGGCATTTGGTAAATACTAAGATGCATTAAAAATTAAATCGTAAACATATGAAATGTAAAAAAAAAAAAAACTGTAGCAAGTAGAGAAACAATAATTAGCTTACAGCTATTTCATCATATGATAATCATGGGTCTATTAAGAATCCCCATCAAATCAAAGAGTTAGGCTCTTCGGTGTGGCTTGTTGAGCATCTTTTGTTTAAGATCCTTGAGATCATTTCTCTTTTGTTTCTATTATATGTTTTATTTTGTTAATTGTGATTCTTTTTATAATTATTTTGAAATCTTTTATTAATTAATGATCAAATGTGAACCCTATTTGATTATTGGGTATGTGTCTACTTGATTATATGTTTTATTTTTGTTAATTGTGATTCTTTTTATTTTGAAATCTTTTATTAATTTATGATCAAATATGAACCCTACTTGATTATTGGGTATGTGTCTACTTTGAACACCACATCCAACATGAGTTAGGTATATGTTGTATATTTTCTATGTTGGATGTAGTTGTAATATCCTGTATTATATTTTAGCCCTAACAAAATTATTCTTAAATAAAAAATTTCAAGGTGTGAAAATAAAAGTGTTATATATATATAGAGAGAGAGAGAGAGAGTAAAATATGTCTAAAAGTATAAACATTTAAAAGTTATTCCCATTAAAGTATACACATGTTTAAGTTTACCAAAAAGACATAAACATTTGTGAGCTCTTATCATTTATGCATAAATATTCTCTTTTGAAATCTAAGGCATATTTTTTTCCATAAAATATTAATATTTATGTATGTGCGTGTGTTTGTAGTATTCTTACTCAATATGGCGATTATATAATATAAGAATAAACAAAATATGTAATTATAGTTTATAATATTATGATCAAGCAATAATATTTTTTTTAGACAAGAAAAAAAACCCTAAAATATTCTACACTTAATATGAATTTTGAAAAATAAATAAAAATAGGAAAAAAATTATATAATTTTGAAAAAGATATAGGATCACATAATATGTTTCACTTTTTTTTTTACTTTTAAAAATATTAGAGAATTCATGAATGGCTATGGAAGTGACTAGATATTCTTTAAAATTTCTAGTGGAGTTTGAAAATGTACTAAAATAACATTATGTTTTTTTTTTACAAAAGAATCATTTAAAAAAAATATAGAATTATTTAAATAATAAAAAAACCTAAATATATTTTAATTTTTGAAATATTAATAAAATAGCTTATAAAAAGATACACTACTTTATAATAAAAAATAAAAATAAGAAATTATTCAAATTATTGGTATTTTTTAATAGCTTACATAATAATTTTTTTTTATAAAAAAAATACAAGCCTTAGAGAATTTGTTTTAGAGAAATGTTAATTATTTCTATAATATTTTATACATTTCTTGATATTTTTAAATTTTTTAAACTTAAAAAAATATCAATTTTTTTATGCAATCTTGGTTATTTTTTTCAGATTTAATTATTTTTTATAATATTTTATAACTTTCCAAGATTTACAATAATTTTTGAACATATAAGAAATTATATATATATATTTTCTTTCATAGAAAAATTACGAGATTATAAAATATAAATATATATATTTTTATATATTTATAATGATCATAATGTGCATAAAAATGTAGTATACCATATTTATACATAAATATTAATATTTCATTAAGAATATGCCTTAGATTCATAAAATAGAAAATTCTTATACTTTAATGGGACCAACTGTATGATCAAGTTTCTAGAAATTATGAGTTCATTAGGATTTATTTTAATTAGAACACAAATATTTTATTTTGAATATCTACTACACCCTTTGAAGAAATGAAAAACCTTGTTTCGTTTTTGACACATTTTGTTTTCGATTTCTAACCCTTTCCCACAATGTTATTTATATGAGATCTTCATGGCTATTTTTGGCTATCAAACTTCTTTTATATCATTCTAATTCTATTGTGTTTGATTTCCTCAATTTCTTAAATTCTTAGGTTGTTTTAAAGTTCTAATTAGAGATCTCTGCAATGAAACATTATTCATATTTCATTAAATTATTTTTGTGTTTTCAAGCCCCAAAATAACCTATCTAACCATATTAAATTTATGAAAATTTGGGGAGAACTATTTTTTAGTATTAATAACCTAATAGTTAATTGGAAATATTAAGTTATTATTTTTATGATTTTTTCAAATTCATTTCATCCTTTTCATTCATAATTTGCTACTAAAACTCTTGTCTTAGCATCCCTTAACTATTCTAACTATGTAGGATTCCTTTATAGCCTTCTATTTGTCACTTTCTATGCTTGATTAATAGCCAATATTATCCCTAGGGTGTGACCACCCCCACCACCACCACAAAAAAAAAAAACATCTAAACATTTGCTTTCTTTTTTACATTTTTACCTTTTATACACTTAACTAAGCAACCTAAACTATCTTCAAACCTCTTCATATGGATCTATCCAATCCTACACCTCATCATTTTTAACCTTGAACCCATCTACTTTTCTCCTTTGGCACACATACCACCTCCACCACCATCTCCTTATGTGCTATGATAAACCACCACCAAACCAATCCATTCTTCTTCACTTTCTTATCCTTTATAATAAAGATTAATCTATTGGTGTTTTTCAATAAGAAAAAGTAGATTAATCTATTGAAATTTGGAGAAAACAAGATCTTCTTAAATCTTGAATTTTCTTCACTTTTTAAGCAACATACGCTTAAGTAAACACAACATGACTATAAGTAGATAGAATATTATTGTGTAGCATGAATAATCATTTTGGTAAGGTGTTTATGCAATTGATGTGTTCTTGATGGGTATTTTGACCTTTTGGCCTTGCTTTTTGAATTTCTGGGATTTGATTGATTTCATTTTGCATCATGTTGTTGGTTAAAAATTTTAGACAAGGTTTGTTATATGACATTATTAAATTCAATCATCTTTTGATGCTCTAATTTATGGTCGAAAACTTTGAAGATTTGAATGTTCTTCATTATATTCTTTATTTTCTTGGAAACATGCTATAATACCCCATCCTAAAATATTTTAAATTGTATTTAAAAATTATGTTGATATAAAATAAATGAGTTTTGGTTTTAGAAAGAGCTTGAAATTTTAATAAAGTTGTAAATTTGAGGTACACTGATCAACTCGTTTGCCTAACTGATCATCTAATATTAGTTTATTCAAATCGATCAACTAGTTGTCCTGTGATTTTAGATCATTTTTTGATTTTGATTTGAATCTCTTTCCAATATTTATGAAAATATCTAATTAGAACCAATTTTTTCTAATAAGCATATTTTGGTACTTTGGGATTATTTTTATAATATTTAGACTATTTTGTGATTTTATTTAGCTAAATTTCCTCAAAAGTACTTTTTGAGGCATATCTCACATTCTCTTTTATCCCTTACTTTCCTCTCTCTTATGATAGCCATGACTGCATGTTTGAATTTCTACACCATTCTCCTAACTAATTAAACCTCTTCCATACCTCATCCTTGTCACACCTTACCCACCTTATATCAACTTGAGATCTCCTTATGCTTTAGGTTGCCTACACTCAATCTAAGTCAGACTTTCCTATCTCCCACTTGAGTATGTCGATCAACACTTCCCTTATATACACCTCATTCCTAATTAAATTCACTACCTATTATTTGTATTTGCTAATTCTCTCCCTTTTCCTTGTGAAAATTTCCCTAGATTGTACCTTCTCCACTTTTACTCTCTTTTCTTCTTTGGTGGGGAAAAAAAGGCTTGCCTCTTGTCCCTATCCTTTGGTCGAAATTGTTTTCTCTTTTTTGTTCTCCTAATCTTAGATTTATCTTTATCTTGTTTCTCTCAAGTAAGGAAGGGTTAAAGTTTTGAGAAAGGTTGAAGACATTGGATTTAGTTTTGGGTTTCAATTTAGGGAAAAGGTTATGTTATGCCATTTTTCTTCTCCTTCACCTTCTGATTTCATTTTTATTCAAATTTGAAAAGGAGTTTTAATGGGTTTGATTCTTGACTCTCTTAAGAATTAAGGTCCTGGTACACACCCATTAAGTTAGGAGTACTCTGTGCTAGAATAATTATTGAAGGTAAGACATTATTATCTTTAATATGAAATAAGTCCTTGTGTTATTAGTTGTGGTTCCATGTTCTTGGAGTATTTTTGTGTTGAGCATGAGTGTATTATATTCTAGGATTCAAGTATGTGGTAGAGTTTTCTTCTTAAAATTTAAGCATGTTTTGGGTTATATGATTTTATGCATCATTTTGGTAGTTTTGAGCATGATTTTGTTTAATGATAACATTACCATATATCTATGTGATTATATATGCACAACATGTATTTTTATGTATTTTATGACATAGAAGCATGTTAGGATTAATATGGGGTGAAATTTTGGTATGTGGATCACTAGTTGTGTGAAAAGTCACTTAGTTTAGGGATTTTGATTATCTTGTTGCGAGATCAATCAATTAGTTTGATGAACTAATCAATTGCTTTTGATGTGCAGTTGGTCAATTTGTAAATCCCGTCGACTGGTTACCTTGTGACTAGAGTGGTTTAGTCTTTGTTTAGACCCATTAACTACTTTGGTCAAACTCATTGATCGATTTCTAATGAAAAGTTGATTGGTGGGACCAACTAGTGGACTGCTCTGCTGATTTTATTTTATGTTCAGGTCTTGCACGAGCATACCAATTGAATGGTCTTAGGGACCAATTGATTATTCCTCATGTATTTTTCTATGTTTGTTTGTTAGCTATTATTCTTCCTTTAGGCCTTCTCTATTAATGTTTCAATGCAATTACAAAATTTTAATCATGATTCCATCCATTTTTACCCTAAAAATAATATGGATCAAAATGATGATATTTGAGCCTTGAATTGGTTGTTTGGTGTTATCTCTAAACACCCAATTGGTGGCTTATATTCCTTATTATTCTTTGGTTTTATCACTTGAAAAAACCTATTTTGGACAATAATAGAATTAATTTGTGATTTTTGACATCACTTGGTAATTAATAAATTATGGATTAAAATTTTTTGAAGCCTTATTCTCTGACTCTCATAGTAGTTATCTGGGAGTTAGTGGGCGGATCGTTTATTATTTTATATTTTCACTTAGTACCTATTTCATTCTATAATAGGTTATAGTCGGTAGGGGTATGCACATATCTTTAAGGTCTATAATTGTTATGTGGTAGGCTAGCGTGGTAGCAGTATCGAGTTCAAGTGGTGAGGTATCCCATTATAAGCTCTCACACACTTTATATTATCCCTTTCTTAGGTGGGTATGGTATTCCAAATTTTTAACCCTCATGGCAATGGCATTCAAGGTGTGCTGGGTGAGGTATCAAAGTATAAGACCCTTTGATGTACTTCGACCATGTGTGGGGGGATGTGGTATCCTATAGTGTGTTAGCCCTTGTTGCACTTACACTCAATGTGTGGTGGGTGTGGTATCCTTGGAGAAAATCCTCTTCAATGTATCTTGACCCTTTGTGGTGGGTGTGGTATCTTATTGTGTGTGTATGCTACCATGACTTTTATTCATGGTGGAGGACTGGGTGTGGTCAAATGGATTATCTTAATAACTTGAAATTATGTGAACAGTAAAAGAAGATTTATAATATGGTTTACATTATGTGGTTATCATGCATTTACAATATTATTCTTCCGTGATCTCCATACAATAATGCCTTGTTATATTACTATCATTAGTCTAAGTGTTATTTTATGTTAGCATGCTTATCACCATGCTACTATGTGACTTCATTGTACAACATGAGCCCTTACCATATTTTTGACAGTTTGTTTTACTAGTACTTGACTATACTAATAGTACATTTGTGTGGTCACTATAACGATCTGGCTTCTGGTCTAGTGAGTAGAGCAATATTTGAAGGGATATGATTCCTAGCTATAATATGTTGAGCATGATACCGTGGGCTAGTAGATGGCCGTTGCTTAGGTATTTGAGAGTTACTTTCTCATTTCGTTAAAAGTTACGATAACCATTTAGATGTACTATTGCTCACCATGTTGGGATATTTTTGGTTATTTCTTTTTCTTTAAACTCTTGGCTTCTATTCCTACATTCAAATTTGTAAACTCTCTCTTTTATCTATATTAACATTCTCACCATTGCTATTTTAGAATTGTAGTATTGTTAGTTGAGCATGCATTCTTTCACGATTATTCCATTTTTACTTTCATCATGTATAGGCTAGGTATTGATCACACATCTCTCATGGTTGATGTAGCCATAATTTCCCCTAGTTTTGATTTTACAAATGCTTCTGCATTGCTTTCAAAAAAATATAAAAATTTTGGTTCAAAATTTAGGTGTGTTACAAGTTTGTATAGGAGCCTATGGTTTTAAATTCTAATGTTATTTTGAAAAAAAAAATTTCTTCTGCCTCGTTTGAACTTTTGGAAGCTAGTGAAGTATGTGAGTGAGTGTTGGTTTGGGTTGGGAGTTAGCCTTAAATTTATTAGATAATACTAACTGTTGACCTTTTGTGCAATGTGATACCTTAATGTGTACTAACTATATATTTATTAGTTGGAATTTTTTAACAAATCTAGTATTTTAGGACATCGGTGGCTACGGACTAACATTTCAAGCATTTCATGGAGGTAGTTGGGGCCTACTTGGAGAGAAAAATTCACCACGAGGAAGCTTTGTAGCCACTACTGCACCTCCTTTTCTAGTGCTGACACTAGAGGATTAGCTCCATAGGTTTAATCTTCATTTCCCATTACTCTTTGAGGGTCAGGAAGACCTAGATGTGTTGGAGTGTTGGATGAGGGATTTTGAGAAAATTTTTGTAGCTAGTGGCTGGCCAAAAGGTAAGTGGGTGGACATTCAAGTGTTCCACTTACGGGGTTGTGCTGACGAGTGTTGGAGAGGTCAGTAGTTAAGAGGAGCCACTACATATTAGTGGGAGACTTTAATTAAAATGCTAAGGGTGTATTTATGCCGTAGTCACCTAAGGATGGTGAAGTACGAGTTTATGACATTGTGTTAGGGTTCGTCTACAATGGAGGAGTACTACAACTGTTATTTAGATCTGATCTATTTTTCTCTAGAGGTTGATGATGATGAGAGGATGAAGGTATATCAATTTTAGTTGGGACTAAGTCTGAGACTTGAAGAGATGCTGGTGGAGACTCATGCATAGGACTTGTAGGCCATGTACAACTATGCGTTAGAGGCATTAGTGATTGTGTAGGCCCATAACACCCAGTTAGGGGCCAAGTGGAAGTTTAAGGGTGGTCTGTGCTAAGGGGGAGAGAAATGGTTCTAAGCTATAGGTAGTCATTAGTTGGCGACGGTACCTTCCTATGGATGTTATTTGAGTCAACCGGTTATGAGGTGCTTCATATGTTAGCGGTGTGGTAAGAACTACCCTGAGACCGATTGTGCCGGATAGTTTGTTCAATGTCATGGTTGTGGTAGGATAAGGAACAATCGATTTAAGTGTTAGTAGTATCCTGCAAGGGCATGCACATTTGTTGGGTACAGTGGCTTAGACACCATAAGCTTAGAGGGATTAGTTGGCAGATAATGGAACTTATAGGACCACTCTATAGCAGAGGGTTTAGAGGCCTCGTACCTTTCAATCAAAGTAAGGTTCAATAAGTGTTATAGGACCACCTCTAGACAGTCTTTTAAATGTGATGAGTCAGTTGGAGGCTGACAGGAAGGCAGATGTCATCATTGGTACGTTTATAGTTTCTTCCTTTCCTGATTATGTGTTATTCAACTCGGGTTCTTCACACTCTTTTGTGTCCACTACTTTCATAAGTAGGGAAATTATGATTCCTTCTAATAGGATAGAGACTTGTGTTGTTCTCCCATCTAGGGGTATACTTCCATGTACTAGGCTCTATAAAGATGTGACCTTATTTATTAGTAGAATTGAGCTTTAGGTAGAACTCATAGAGCTTAACCTTTGTGATTTCTATGTTATCCTTAAGATGCATATGCTCCTAAGATATTGATATATAATTGATTGCACCTAGGAGTGTGTGGTTCGTAAGGGACTAAAGGGTGTTAGGTTAGCAAAGATGTAAGCCTAGGCCCTCGATAACATTGGTACCTTTGATTATGCTTGGTAAGTTGGTACATAGGGGGTACTAGCTCTACTTATGCAATTTTTAGGATTAGGGTGTTAAGGATCCATTGATTGAGGATATCCTAGAGATACGAGAGTTTTCAAATGTGTTTCCCAATTAGATCCTAGTTATGTTGTTAGCATGTGAGATAACCTTCATGTGAAACCTTCTACTAGGGAAAGAGCCTGTGTCAAAGACAACCTATTTCTTGGTACCATATGAGATGATAGAGTTGCGTACTCAGTTGGAGGAGTTATTAGAGAAAGGGTACATTCAACTGAGTGTATCACCTTAGGGAGAACTAGTTCTTTTTATTAGGAAGAAGGATAGTGGATTAAGACTTTACATAAGTTACTAAGGATTGAACTTAGTCACTGTGAAGAATGATTAACCTTTACCTTAGATAGATGACCTTTTTGATTAGTTGAGTGGGGCTACATTGTTTTTGAAGATTGATCTTAGATTAGTTGAGGATTTCCAAGAGGGACATACCAAAGATAGATTTGAGGATAAGGTACGGCCATTATGAGTTCACCATGATGTCCTTTAGACTCACAAATATTTCAACAGTGTTCATGGCTTTCATGAATTGCATCTTCCAAGAACACCTCAATTAGTTCATTGATGGTATCTTAATTTATTCTAGGACTCATGAGGAACACAAGCAACATCTAATGAAGACTTTAGCATTGTTAAGGACACATCATCCGTATGCCAAACTCTCAAATTATGAGTTTGGATAGATGAGATAGATTTCCTTGGTTATGTCATCTCAAAGGAGGTTGCATCAATGGATCCTTTGAAGATGGGAGGCGTATCATAGTGATTATCATTGATAATTGTTAGGGAGATACATGGATTTTTAGGATTTCCAGGCTACTATAAATATTTCATTTAGGATTTTTCTAGCATTGCTCGCACTTTGATTGCCTTGTTGAAGAAGTAAACATGCTTTTATTAGGAGGAGAAGTGCACTGAGGCTTTTGAGGACCTCAAGAAGAGGTTGAATTTAGCTCTAGTTCTTACCTTGATATCTTGTATAAAGATTTTTGAGGTGTATAGTGATGCATCCAAGCATGGTTTGGGATGTATGTTGATATATCATGGGAGCGTAGTGGTCTATGCTTCTCGCCAATTGAAGGACAATGAGCAAAACTGTCCCACTCATAATCTTAAGGTCACTATAGTGGTTTTTTCCTTGATGAACTTAAGACATTACCGATATGGAGTGCAGTGTAATTTCTACATGGACCATAAGAGCCTCAAGTACATATTCACTTAACATGAACTAAACATGTGATATGGAAGATGGATAGAGTTTTTCAAGGACTATGATTTTTAGTTGACCTACTACGAAGGTATGACTAATGTTGTAGCAGATTCTCTTAGTAGAAGTACTTCAAAATACTTGAGTTCAATGGTTGTTTTGGAATGGATTTGGTAGGAGCTTCAGGAGATGGGCATTAAGATCATTTGGTTTGGGGACCTTAAGATGTGGATGAGTGCTGTCACAATCCCACCAACAATTTTGGATGAGATCCAAGCTAGCCAACTAGGAGATGTCAAACTCGAGCGGATTAAGCATGCTATAGTAGAGAGTTTACTAGTAGTGTTTCATATTTTTGAGGATGGTAGTATCTATTTTTGAGGAAGATGGTGTGTTCCACTGAGTTGTGGGGAGTTTCAAAGGAAGATTCTTAATGATGGTTATCGTATATCTTATTCCAACCATCTTGTTGGGGAAAATTTATACAAGGACTTGAAGCTGATCTATTAGTAGTCTCGTATGTAGCGGGAGGTTGCAGATGTTGTAGCTAGGTTCTTGACTTTTTATAATGTTAAGGTTAAGAGCAAGCATCTAATAGGGTTGTTTCATCCATTGGTGGTTCCTGAGTGGAAGTGGGATAATGTGTCGATGGAATCCGTGGTTGGTTTACTGAGTACCTATAATGGTTCAGATTTTATTTAGGTTGTACTTAACTATTTGACAAAATCAATAGTGAAAAAAATCCCTAGACAGGGGTGAATAGGGTTTTATGGAATGGAAATGACAAAATAAAAATTAACACAAAATGTACAGTGGTTCAAAAATGAATTACTCTTTACATCCACTACCAACAGGTTCTCTCTTTTAAATTTTAAAATAGTGATGTATTTTTATTTATTATCACTCTTCTCTTAGTTTATGAGCCTTAGTATCTCAATGAACCTCCAAGAGATGATTAAAACTTGACCTAGTTATCTTCTTTAGACTCTTCACAATAATTTCTAAAGAATTATAGGCAACACACATTAACCCCTTTAAATGAATTTTGTAAGGAGATTGTGATTACAAATAATTATCACAAAAATACAAGATATGAAAGTGTAGAACTTTGGATAATTTGTAATAGGTTGGTATTATAACACTATTCTAAAAATTCTTAACCTTTAAATTATTTTATGCTAGCATCACTGATTATTTTAACAATTACCAAGAAACCTTAAGTATTTTGTCAAAGGTGCAAGTGTTTTCAAACCCTAAAGTGTCCATGAGTGAGAGTGGGTAATGAATATGCTATAGATAGTTTTGTGTTAGTTTTTTTGTACAGGCCTAAAGCTCAAAATTTAGTTGTCGCTAATTGGTCCTACTCTTTAGGAGTTGATGGCTGCTAACTGTTAGTAGGAGTGCATTGAGGCATTTATGGAGACTATAGACACCTACATAGAAGGCTAGCTTCAAGCACCATGGCAATCGCTTGTGCAATAACTACAATAATCCCAATAGATTGGGTCAAGAGAGCCAAACATAATCATCAACCGATCATTGAGGGCCCGTAAACCCTAACATTAGAGACATGTCAAGAATATATAGAAGAACTTTATGGCTTTTGTGTACTTGTTGGACAAGAGGGTCAACATAGTTGTGTAATATCTAAAGAGATAAGAAAATGTTTGGTGGAGGAAAGTCTAGTATAGAGGTGAAGAGTCAATAGCTTGGTTATTATATGGTGGGCCATAGGGCTTATGGGTTCCATGGTGGAGGTGGCAGTGTTCAGAGGAGTCAATCTCAAGCATAAAGTAGTGGGTTTATGCAACAACTGCAACCACATACTCAAAGAGTCCTTCGTTGCTAGCTATTGTTGTCAATTATACCAGTCATCCTAAAGGACATATGTAACACCCTAAATTTTATCACTAAAAAATTTCATTTTATAATGAAAGCATATTACCGAAATAGCTTGGTATTACCATCATAATTGACACAAGCATGGATTACCAAACCATTCTTATATTAATCACAAGGATAAACAATTATAATGTAAAACATGATAAATAGGAAATGAGAGAAACTTTATAAATGTGAATATAGTTTGGAGATTAAATCCAAGTACAATATCTAAAATATAGATAAAAGGATAAAATGAATCTAAGAGTCTAAAAAAGGCTTTCGGATAAACCAACATCTAGATAATATTACTCTAGGCCCAAAAACCATGATATAAAAATCACTTCACCCCACATAAAGCATCATAAGCTGCAACATTTACTTAATAGGTCCTCATCAACCTATGCATAGACATCAGGGTCATTAGCTCATGGGGATGAGCAACACCTGTGAAAAGAATGGTTAGTACGCTACATGTTAAATAAGTTAAATCCAATAAGGGAATATAAAGAAAAATACATGGTAAAATAAAAGGAAAGATAGAGTTCGGCCAGGTCACTCTCGATCCCCAGGCCAAGTTTAGTCTCAACTCTTCGCCTCACCCGATGCCTCGTAAGTGTCGTAGGCATTGAATACATCATCTCCTACCTGCACAAACTCGGATGGGTCTTCTGATCATGGGAATAAGTAGCACCCATGAGATGGGTGCTCAGTACACTACGTACTGAGCAAGGTAACCATTCACTAAGGCCAAACATGCAAAGCATACATCATAACATGATCATATAGGCAGAATACAATAATATAGATATTGAAGGCCGACTATGGTCTAGATAGACTTATTCTTTAGATCTTTGGTAAATATAATTGTTTCACATCATAATCTTTATCAATCGATGTGAGTGCGGGAACCCCACTATTATAGCCGGTGGATCGGAAACATACAGGGTAGAACGCTCTTAACCACTATTTTTGCCCGTGGATTGGTCTCTAGAGCAAGGTGCTCCTAGCCACTATTATATCGGTGGATTGGTCTGGCCCCAACTCTCATGGTGTTCTACTGTAATTACATAGTATCTTTTCCATGATTTATTGCAACTTAGAGTTTGGTTTATTGAGCTCGGGATCCCCCACTATTGTAGTCGGTGGATCTGTCACTCATAGGGCAGAACATACCTAACCACTATTATATGCTGGTGGATCGGTCTCCAGGGCACCCTGGCACCTGGCCACTATTATGCCGGTGGATTGGTCGAGGCCTAGCTCAATAATATTCCTCTTTAAATGGTTAGTATCTTATTCGTGTCTTATTTGATAAAACTTTCACCCTTGACATGCATGTCACCAACCTTCTACTTCTATCCTCCTAAGAGGGCCCATCCTATATCTTGAGACTCCTGTACCTCCTATCACACCCCGATATCCATTCTTCCTTGCACTTACCCATAATGAAAACCCAACTCCTAAGGGTATGGTTTAAGGCCCATCACCTCATGACATCCAACTTTACTTACTATTACCCTCTAAGGTTTTCCCTTGAAAACCTTAATTGGACGTATGTGGCCCAACTTCCTCTTACTTACACTACCATTATTTCATTTATTTCCCAACACCTCATCTCATTTAGATTCAACCCAAATCATATCATCTTACTTATCGATTTCACATGTGACCGGAAAACCCTAGTTGATCACTCCCAAACCCTAGCACCTTTCTTCCCCCACAAGTAACCTCTCTATTTTTCACCTAACACTTCTTCGTTCCATGGCACCCATACTCATTCCTCATATAATAAATTTCCACTCTTTTCCCGTACTCCACTCTTTCTTAATTATTTTTACTTCCACATTTTCCCCCAAATTAGGGTTTCCTCCCAAAACCCTAATCAGGTCCCTTATACACTCTTACACTAACCTATGTACTATTTTTCATTTCAAGTCTCTAATCACTCCACAACTCTCCCCTTACCTTACTTACACCCTAAAATAACTTTTCTCACGTAAATATCATCCCCATTCAAACTCCATCCACCCCATCCAAGCCCTAAAATTCCCATACATGGTTCCCATCTCTCATTTATTTTGATCAACTCCTCCTCTTTATTTTCCTCTCATGGATCATGAAGTAGTTTGGTCAACCTCATGTCCCTTTTAGTGAACTCACTTACCTTTTTATTTCTTTTTATCCTTTCATCCCCATATCATATTATCAATCATCCTAACATGCATGTCCTAGAGGGTTACATCATATCACATCATAATCACCACATATACACATTATACTTATGCTATAAGGAAACATATAAACATACCTCAACTCCAAGCTGCGCTACACATAATATAAGTTTAATGATAACCAAAAGATACACAACATAGCATGGTACATAACATCCAAGGCATAAAAGTCACACAATACACATAGGCCTTAGCTACATCCTTACCTAAAATGATGCCGGGCTTGGAACACGTTCCTATGCCTCCTTAGGGTTTTGACTTGATTCACCTATAAGAGGAAAATACTATAGGTTAATCTCCCTCTTACAAAAAAATACCATTATTCCTACCCTACCCTTATCATAGTCTACTATTAGGGCTAATAAGGATAATAGTAGTTTTATAAGTAAAAATAGGGTTATTATTCTCAAAATAGTTAATTATGTAACTAATAACCAAAATAAGTCTTAGTAGCTACCATGATTTATGTTAAAGTAATCATAGCGATATACATATTATTAAAGGTAATAGTTTCCATATTACTAGTAGTAATAATAATAATAGTTTTAGTGATAATACTAGTATCAACCCAAACCCTAGTAATAATAATAATAGTGATGTTAGTAATATAAAAGTAGTGACCATAATGATACTAAGAATGATAATATTAGTAGTGATAGTAAGGTTAGTGATATGTGAAATGTTAACAATAATGACAAGGTAATAATAATGGTAATAGTAATAATATTAATAATAGTTCCAATCTTTAAGAATAATATAATAAAGGTTATAATAATCATAATAGCAGTAGCCTTGGTGATGATATGGTCAAGTATGGTAATAGGGATGGAAATAATAATAATAATAATAATAATAATAATAATAATAATAATAATAATAATAATAATAATAATAATAATAATAATAATAATGATGATGATGATGATGATGATGATGATGATGATGATGATGATGATGATGATGATGATGGTGGTGGTGGTGGTGGTGGTGGTGGTGGTGGTGGTGGTGGTGGTGATGATGATGATGATGATGATGATGATGATGATAGTAATAGTAGTAATGATAGTAATAGTAATAATAATAATAATAATAAAAAAGGGTAATAGTAATATGAGGGTCCCAATATTTACACTAATATTAAAAGTGATAATGGCCAAAGTTAGTATTAATAGTATTAGTAAGAAAATAATGTTGATAATAATAATAATAATAATAATAATAATAATAATAATAATAATAATAATAATAATAATAATACTAGTAAGAATAATAATAATGATAATAATAAAGATAATCATAATAATACTAGAGTTGTAGACCATTAATAATAATAACATCAGTTAGAAGTATTTCTGAAGTTAGGTTAAATAATAATAATGATAACATAATAGTAATAATAATAATGATAATAACAATAACAATAACAATACTAATACTAATACTAATACTAATACTAATAATAATAATAATAATAATAATAATAATAATAATAATAATAATAATAATTAATATTAATATTAATATTAAGAGTAATAATATTAATATTACTAAAAATTACTAACACTTATATAAAAAAGGTTTAGGGGTTGGGGAAGTTAGAATACTATCTAGAGTTGGTGGTAGAACTAGCGACAGCATACGACGACAGTGGCGGTAGTGGAGGGAGAAGAGAGGTGGAGAGATGGGGGTATAAGCTAGAAGAGAGGGAATGAGGAGGTGTTTGAGGTGGTGGAATGTGCCTCAGGTGGAGAGGGGTGGAATAAAGGTGGTGGTGTAGCCAAAGGTGGTGACCCAAGGTGGTGGAGGGTGGATAACCGAAAAGGAGAGGGAGGCAGGGAGAGATGGAGGTATGGGGAGGTAGAGGAAGGTCTCGGGGTTGTTTTGGAGGGTAGAGAGTGCGTTGGTTGTGGTGGAATTGGTGGAAGACAGTGGTGCAAAGGGCGGTGGGGGGTTGATGAGGGTTAATCGGAAGGGTGACTTTGCACGTCCGGGGTGGCTTGTGCAGGGCAAATCGAGGAAGGAGAGAGGCTCAGTTTTGCAGAGGGTGATGTAAGGAATCCTTAGGTGGGCGGCGATGGTTGATGGTGACGAAATGGGTGTCTGATTGGGCAGTAGCACAAAGGGAGAATTTTTGGGTTGCAAAAGTAGAACTCGATCAAGGTTGTCAATGAGGGTATTTATAGACCTAATTGAAGGGAAAAAGACAAAGAAGGAAGAGGATAATGGGGGGGGGGTAGGTGAGGTAGCTTGTCGACTAGCGGTGGGAGGCAGTACAAGCCTACAAAGTTGTAGGGTATGTTTGGTCAGGGGAGAAGAAAAGGAAATGGTAGGCATGGTTGAGGAGGGAGGATGGTTTGGTTGGGTCGAAATTGGAAAGAAAATGACGGGGGAGAGAGGAGAAGGTTGGCTGGATGGACTTTGTTGTTGTTGACGGCGTGGGCTATAGGTTTCAGATATGCAGGTCACGTGGGGAAGAAGAAGGAAAGGGAAAGGAGTGGATCGGGCAGTCTAGGGAGGAAAGAAAAGAAAAAGAAAGAAGCCGACCGGTTGGGTGACGGGCGAAGGAAAGAGAGGTGAGGCGTGTGAATTGGGCCGCGCTGAAGGAGAAAGGGGGAAGGCGATTGAGTTGTGCGGCTAGTCCATTTCAGGGGAAGAAGAGAAAAAGAAAAGGAGAAAGGAGAGAAAGAAAGAAAAAGGGAAATGAAGGAGAAAAAGAAAAGAAAAGAAAAGAGAAAAGGAGGAAATAGGTTAGTTAGGGTATTTAGGATATTTTGGTATTCTTGAATATTTAAAATTAATAATATTCAAAATAATAATAATAATTAAATTCCTTTTTACTTAATTTGGCTATTTTGGATAAATTTTCCTTAACATCCATGTTAATTAGTAAAATGCCCTAATTTTTCCTAAATAATTTATTTATTATTTTCTCCTTTATTTGCCTTAATTAATTATCATTTCTTTTAATAAAATAATTTATTTACGTAATTTCCCTTATAAATCTTTATTTTGCCATAATTTTCTAAATTAGGGTTTTGGGGTATTTCATTTAAAGCCTACAAAACTATGCTATGAAGATTAGGATGCGAATCACACATATACATCACTGTCTCCTAGGTTACCTCCTCTACTCCATATAGGCTCTAAAGGATCTTTATGAGTGGAATTGAGCACGTCTAGGTCCATTACACCAAGGTTTCAAGAATCTACCAAGGTAACTCCTCATAGGTTAAAGAATCATTGAGCTTGATCTCATTAGATTTGATAACATAGGATTGATCAACAATGTACTTCCTTGACTAACACATGTGGAATATTTTATGAACTAGATCTAACTCTAATGCAAGTGATAGGTGGTATAAAACCTCGCCAAATCTATAATGAATCTCATATGGAATAATATATGTCAAGCTCATATTACACTTCTTACTAATCCCCTACACCTCTTTAATGTGTGAAACCCTCAACAAAACTTTATCCCCTAGCTCAAATAGGTCACCATGACACTACTAAATTTGGATAGATCTTTTGGAGAATCTAATTAATCCTTATCCTATCCTAGATCAACCAAATATGCTAAGTCATCTCCTCAATCATCTCTAGTACAAGTACAATAGTCTCATTGATGTTTCTCAAACATAAAGGTGTTCGACACATACCATACAATTCCTCAGAGGTTGTCATCCCTATTCTAGCATGATAATTTTTGTCATATAAGAGCAAGGAATAAGCACGCATTGCTCCCAACTACCCAGAAGATAAAAAAACAAGTCCATATCATATCCTCGAGTGTCTAAATCATCCTTTTAGTCTGTTAGTCTATAGTTGGGTGGAAGGAGGTAGTCATCCTCAATTTCATGCACATAGTCTCCTAAAAATTCCCCTAAAAGTGCCAAAGAAACCTTGAATCCCAATTAGAAATTATGTTGGTAATTATACTTTGGTTACTCACCACAAACCTCATATAAGTATTTGCCAGCTAATCTATACTCCAAGTCAACTTCATTAGCACAATCAATTTTGACTTTATCAACTTGTTGATGAAAACATTGATCATGTCACATCCTTTATGAGTCCTCAATACTGTACTAAAAAAATCTATTGAGATGGAGTCCCACTTCTACCACAAAATCTCTAAGGGTTGTACTAATCCTGTAGGCCTTTGGTACTTGATCTCAACCTTTTGATAAGGGAAGACATTGTGACACAAACTCTAGTAGCTCTTGCTTCATGCAAAGCAACAAATAGATCCTGTTAAGGTTCATATACAACTTATCCCACTTGGGTGGAAGGAATACAGAGTATAGTGACCCTTCTAAAAAATTTAGTGATCCATACTAGAACACCATCCTCGCTAATCTCAAACCCCATAGCTTGACCATCCCAAATACTTTATTTGAATCCTCTTAAGTTTAACATGTATGAAACAATTTCTAGAAAACCATAATTATAGCCTGTAATTATGTGTATTAGTTATAATTATTATTTTAGGATATTAGATAATAAATATATTGTTAATATGGTTAATATTATTAATAATTATTTATAAAATTTAATTAGGTTAAAATATACAAGAGAGTGAGTTTTAATTTTTAAACCTAGGTTGGGACGTAACCGGCATCCATTTCATCAATAAACCTAGTTTGTTAACCTTAAATTCTATTAGAAAATTTTACCCTAAACTAGTACCTAGATTTTCAACCTAATCTATCTCTGATCTATGCTAGAATTTCCCCCTAACCATCACCCCTCTCTCCCTGTGTTCTGATGTCCCAGCTCCTTCATCTCTTTCTTGCACGTAAACCCCATACATAAAAGCTCTTAGCCATTCTACCAAACCTATCAAACCCAAGCTTGCTCTTACCCACAAAACTTCTCCTATCTCTCTATAATAACTCCTTTCCTTCACCAATTTTTATTCCTCCACACCAACCCTTTCCGGCCTCCTTATCCAACCACTAGCCACCTTCACTGAATATACCCCTTCACTGATGCATAAACACCCCGCAACCTCCCCTTCTTTATGCCAACTTTATTTCCTCTCTTATCTTTGGCACTCCTCACCATTTAAACCCCTCCACCACTGGCCTTAATTTTGGTTCCTACTCTATCTCCACTTGATATACCTGTCATTCCTTCCCCCTTCCATTTGTCCATAACCACCGCAACACCACACACCAACCTTAAACTATTTTAGCCAAAGCTCCACCTTTTCATTGCGCCCATTTTTATTGAGACATTTCCCTCTCCTTCTCCCTTTTTTTGAACCATTAATGCTAATTATCTCCTCCCTACCTTCAAACATTATCACCATTCCTTGGTCCCTTGACCATAAGCCATTTTCACCATTTTCACCCTCCACTCTTTCAGTCGAAACTCCTCCATTGGTGTTAAGTTTTTCCTTTGGCTTTTCAATTGATTATTTCATTGGTTATTAGTGTAAATTGTTTTAGTAATTTTGAATTATTATTTGATAATATTATATGCTAATATATATATATATATATATATATATATATATATATATATATATATATATATGTTTGCATGTTGACTTCCTAGGTATTCCTTGAGAGCTTTGGGGAAGACCTCTTTTGTATAAGATTGGTTTAGGTAAATCTAATCACTCATAGTATGGTAAAAATTATGCCTAATCATGATAGGAACTTTATACCTAGAATCATGCTTGGGTTTATGATTTTTGAGTAATTTAGCATGCATGATAAAATGGTAATATGCTGAAAGGATGATATGTATGATTATTGATAATTAAGTTATATGCATGGTAAAATGTCAAATATTTTATGTCTGCATATAAAAAGTTTATTAGGGATTCCATTATTATCAAGTTATGATTCAAATCCCATTATCTATGCCTCATGAATTCTCGTGCATGGATGTAGGGTTACTATAGTTCACATGGACTCATATGCCCATGAGTAGGGTTAGCTTATGATAAATCTAATTCAAACAGCCTTGGGTTAGAGATATTATCCTTCATGTAATATAAGGATAATATTCTTGTTTGAATGATTTCCTATTCTTTAAAATATGTACATATGTGATGTATGAAAGATGTGCTATGTGATAGTCGCATGATTAGGGTTTCAGTGGGTATAACCCACTAAATGAATGAAAAGTGTAAGATACAATTAATCACCCAAATGCAAAGATTACCTATGTGCTAAAATAATGTTGGATAATTCCTTGTTGCCTACTCATGACAAGCCTATTGTAATAATAATGTTTGATACAAAAAATAAATGAAATGTGGAAACCATGGTTGTGAAGGTTATTTCAATAATTTTTACCTAATGTATTAATTAAAAATAAATGAATGCTAGACTGGCCTTAGACTTTTGATAGGTTGACCTTAGGCGTGACCTGACTTGATATAGACCTATGACCTTAAGGCTTATCTAAATAATTAGATATAAAAGGAAAAAAGTTTAAGTATGGAAAATGAAAATTTATGTGTCATATGTGACTCATATGATCACCTCATAAGATATTAATACTTAAGGTGAAATATCTCGAGTAGGAAATGGTTACTCTCTAGGGGTCACAAGCTTAGAGGTGAGGTGTTAGCCCTCTTTTTTAGTTCACTAATGTGCCATTATAACCAAAATTTTTAAGGCCCTACTCTACTCTATAGGTGATCTATGGGCTCTATATAGGGTATCAATACATAAGGATTTAGAGATTGAGGTTGAGATGATACTTTTTTTTTTCTCTTGGGTGCCACTATGTCCATGTGTGCCACTGTGTCCCTAGGCTCAAGGTAAGGATATTGTGTTACTTTCAGGAGCGAATATGATTAGGTGTACTGCGGTATCCTTGAGTTGATTTGTATCCATCTCAAGTAAGGAAGTAAAAATGAAAATCTTTGTTGAACAATAAAATGAAAGTAATGGAGTGCAGTTTCGGTAGTTACCTCAGTGCCCTATGGTATTGCAATGGATTGTTGGTTTAGTAGTTGTCTTAGTGCCCTACCTTGGTATTGTAATGGATTATTTTTTTAGTAGATGCCTCACTACCATACCTTTGTTTAAGTTAGATTTTTTGGTTCAATAGATGCCTTAGTGCCCTACCCTAGTACCGTTTTGGATTTTTTTGGTGGTTGCCTTAATGACCCAAAACCATGATTAGAATGTATTTAACAAATCAAATATGAATTTTCTCTTTGTAATGATGAATAGTAGATTGGTATGTTTTACTATTGATTTGATACTTAGGCATTGACATATGTTTCTCCACGAATATAGTTTTTGTGGTTCATACCTTGTGCCTATGTATGCCTTTTGCTTTTTGTGTTTATGTAAAATGTGGGTATACTGCCTCCTATAAGGTATTATGACTTACTTAGTATGAGAAAGTTGT
>JBDNDU010000229.1:0-2500 GCA_039764185.1 Tamarix austromongolica | reverse complement strand
GCCAAGTTGGGCACCTTGGGCAGTCGGAGCCGCGGACATGGGCCAACTTGTGTGCCTTGGGCATTCGGAGCTGCGGACACCGAGCCAAGTTGGGCACCCTGGGCATTCGGAGTCGCGGACATGGGCCAACTTGTGTGCCTTGGGCATTCGGAGCGGCGGACACCGAGCCAAGTTGGGCACCCTGGGCATTCGGAGCCGCGGACATGGGCTAACTTGTGTGTCTTGGGCATTCGGAGCTGCGGACACCGAGCCAAGTTGGGCCGCGGACATGGGCCAACTTGTGTGCCTTGGTTGTCCGGAGCTGCGGACATGGGCCAACTTGTGTCCCTTGGACATTCGGAGATGCGGACATGGGCCAACTTGTGTGCCTTGGGCATTCGGAGCTGCGGACACCGAGCCAAGTTGGGCACCCTGGGCATTCGGAGCCGCGGACATGGGCCAACTTGTGTGCCTTGGGCATTCGGAGCTGCGGACACCGAGCCAAGTTGGGCACCCTGGGCATTCGGAGCCGCGGACATGGGCTAACTTGTGTGCCTTGGTTGTCCGGAGCTGCGGACATGGGCCAACTTGTGTCCCTTGGACATTCGGAGATGCGGACATGGGCCAACTTGTGTGCCTTGGGCATTCGGAGCTGCGGACACCGAGCCAAGTTGGGCACCCTGGGCATTCGGAGCCGCGGACATGGGCCAACTTGTGTGCCTTGGGCATTCGGAGCTGCGGACACCGAGCCAAGTTGGGCACCCTGGGCATTCGGAGCCGCGGACATGGGCCAACTTGTGTGCCTTGGGCATTCGGAGCTGCGGACACCGAGCCAAGTTGGGCACCCTGGGCATTCGGAGCCGCGGACATGGGCCAACTTGTGTGCCTTGGTTGTCCGGAGCTGCGGACATGGGCCAACTTGTGTCCCTTGGACATTCGGAGATGCGGACATGGGCCAACTTGTGTGCCTTGGGCATTCGGAGCTGCGGACACCGAGCCAAGTTGGGCACCTTAGGCATTCGGAGCCACGGACATGGGCCAACTTGTGTGCCTTGGTTGTCCGGAGCTGCGGACATGGGCCAACTTGTGTGCCTTGGGCATTCGGAGCTGCGGACACCGAGCCAAGTTGGGTACCCTAGGCATTCGGAGACGCGGACATGGGCCAACTTGTGTGCCTTGGGCATTCGGAGCTGCGGACACCGAGCCAAGTTGGGCACCTTGGGCATTCGGAGCCACGGACATGGGCCAACTTGTGTGCCTTGGTTGTCCGGAGCTGCGGACATGGGCCAACTTGTGTCCCTTGGGCATTCGAAGATGCGGACACTGAGCCAAGATGGGGACCTTGTCCCTATAGAGATGCGGACATGGGCCAACTTGTGTCCCTTGGTTTTCCGGAGCTGCGGACACCGAGCCAAGTTGGGCACCAGGACCTGCGGATGGGCCGGTTCGGGGCACCTTGGAAAATCGGAGGCAAGGACTTGAGGCATCATGTGCACCTTGCCCAATGGGTTGCATGGGCATTAGGCAGCACTGGGCATCGTCGCTTAAGCACACTGGGCGTCCGCGGGCGCTCTCTGGGCACGAAATCCTCAAAAACCCCCCAGTATGCAAACTCAGGGGATCCCATGTCTACTCCTGCCAGGGCTAAAAAGCAAAAAAAAGCTCTATAGGGGGGAGGAGCTTGTCTCCAGGGTGGGGCGGTTGGGCGTTGGCACTCGTAGTGTCCAGCCTCAACATCCTCACCAAGTCCCGTAGGATCGTGCCCGGTCGGTGTCCCCCCCCTCGCCGACCAACCCGCGGAATCCGGGCACAACTCCGGCGGCTTTTCCGGCGACTTTTCCGGCGAGTCCATTTTTGGGTGTTTTTGGCTAGAATTTTCGGTTGGCTTGTCCCAAGGTCTATGGAAATGACTTGGCTCGTACTATGGGCACTCGGATTTAAAAGAATCGACGAACCCCATCGTCCCCCTATTGCTCTCATTTAGGGGCGAGGCGTTGGGTGCCACGCTTTTCCGCAATACAACTCCAACCTCATCGGCCCTTCATCGTCCCCCTGTTGGCTCGTCCGAGCTAATAGGGGCGAGGCGTTGGAGGCGAGCCGTTGGGTGCCTAGGCCAGGGTATTGCGACTTCCGAGCTGTGCCTTAGTCCCCATGTCAGTTTTGTACGAACCTTGGCCATGACCCGCCGTACGCTGTTGGTTCGCTTGCCCCAAGGGCTATGGAAATGACTCGGGGAGTATCAGGGGTAACCCGGATTTAAAAGAATCGACGAACCCCATCGTCCCCCTACTGCTCTGCTGTAGGGGCGAGGCGTTGGGTGCCACGCTTTTCCGCAATACAACTCCAACCTCATCGGCCCTTCATCGTCCCCCTGTTGGCTCGTCCGAGCTAAGAGGGGCGAGGCGTTGGAGGCGAGCCGTTGGGTGCCTAGGCCAGGGTATTGTGACTTCTGAGTTCTCCTTACTCCCCTTGTTAGTTCCGTAGACCCTTGGTGCAAGGGAAACTGATAATTCTACCGACG